>PVJI01000798.1:0-52500 GCA_004026765.1 Micronycteris hirsuta | reverse complement strand
TAAGCATAAAGACCGTCTGCTGCATGAAAACATCATTATACACACAAGGAAGTTAATTAATATTGATATCATAAAATTGTCTCACTATATAGTTCACTTTCAGAGTTTCCAATTTGTACTGCAAATTTTATTATATCTGCTTTTCCCCCAACCCAAAATACTTTCAGAGGTCACACATTGCATGTGATTGTCATATATTTTTAGTCTTCTTAAATCTGGAAGAGCTCCTACATTTTTAAATTTTTAATGATATGGGAACCATTGAGGAGTTTGGGCCATTTGGCTTATGGAACTTCCAACAATTTAGCTGTACTTGTCTGTTAAGGTTGCATAGATTCAGGCTAAAGATTCATGGTGGAAATATCAAGAAAGTATCTTCTATGAACTCTCCATCCTTAGAGAACCATTTATTTCCTTTTGTAAAGAATAAGACTACTGAAAGGTTCAAGTATAAAAGTTTCAAACAGTATAAATACTGTTTTCCCAAAACTATAGATATGTTGATGTTTAGAATCAGTTCTTGATATCTGCCTGACTTGTTTGATATGTTAAGTGACGTCGAAGAATAATCTATGTTTAACTCATATTTTTCTTTTTTTCTTTTTTACTAATTTTTTTATTGTTGTTTAAGTAGAATTGTCTCCATTTTACCCCACCATCCCCCCCGGCTCACTCACCCTCACCTCCCACCCTCAATCCGACCCCGCTTTGGCTTGCCCATGTCTACTTTATACATGTTCCTTGCTGGCCCTTCCCCTAGTTTCCCTCATTATCCCTCTCCTCCCCATCTCTGGTCACTGTCAGTTTGTTCTTTATTTCAATGTCTCTGGTTATACAAACAAGCAAGCAACATATTTTTCTTAAAAAAAAAATTCATTCCTCCTTCTTAATTTTGTAAATTATTATGTACATCTTGACTTTTTTGTTTTTATCTAATTTATGGTTATTAATCTTTTGCATGCTCAAATTCTACAGAACTTGGCTAATTGTCCCTTTCCCCGGGATCTGCATACTATGACATATATCAAGGGTTCTGGACCGCTTTATGTCATTGTTTTCCAGGTTAACAAAATATGTATGGTCACATATCTACTCCACTTCTGACAGAGAATCAACCATTTCTTATTAGTCTAATTTGGAGAAGCATAGAAATATTTAGGTACCACTGACTCCCAGCTTTTCAAAGCTATATATGCCTGGATACACACACAAACACGCATACACACACACATGTGCCTATATTGTTTTTCCAAAGAAGCCTTAAGGTATCAACATCCCCAGTAGCCTGCTTGGTGAATTGTTCCATGGGTTTAGATACACTTTTACATCCCTGTTATCTTCAAAGCTCTTGAGAAAGAAGGGGTCTTGTATAATACAGTAATTTCACTGTAGTGTTATATCTGATTAGAAAATTTAACAATTATGGTTTATAAAATAATAGCACATTAAGAAAAATTTCAGTGCACTCTAAGTAAGAGTAGGCTTCTAACTTCCACAACTGATGCAATGTTTACTTCCAATAATATTTCTTGAGATATGTATTCTTTCATAGTCTGGTATGAATATGTTATATAAATAATCAACATTTGTATATGACATTTTAACTTTTTAACATGTTTTCATTTGAAACAAACTTACACCAATAGAAATGTTTAAAAATACGAAGACATTTTTTTTCTAACTTTTTTAAAGTAAGTTGCTGATATGATCTCTCAATATCTCAAAAATTAAGTACATTTTTACAAGAAAAGATATTATTTTATTTAACAATCATCAATGTCAAGAAATCAACACTGACATATTACTACCATTTAAATTTTAGTTCTGTTTCAAGCTTAATCAATTATCCTTATAATTTCTTCTACAGATAACAAGCCTTGGCTGGTATGGCTCAGTGGATTGAACACCGGGCCTGCAATCCAAAGGGTTTCTGGTTCGATTCCCAGTGAAGGCACATGCCTGGCCTGCAGACCAGGTCCCCAGTAGGGGGTGTGTAAGAAACAACCATGCATTAATGTTTCTCTCCCTCTCTTCCTCCCTCCCTCCCCCTCTGTTTATAAATAAATAAATACATTCTTTAAAATGTATGGAAACCTACCTAATTATAAAAAAGTTAAAGAATTTTAAAAAATACAATATGCAGTAAAATCTGTGTTGCATTTTGTTGGAATCATATTTCTTTCAAATTAGAATAGCTGCTCCATGACTTTTATAATGTTGACAGTTTTGATTATTACAGGCCAATTATTTTGAAGAATGACTCTTAACTGGTGTTTGTCTGGTGTATTCTCATATTTGGAAAGTGTAAAAGAGAAGACGTTGTTCTTCTTGCATCTGAACAACTGGCCTACAATTTCGACATGTCAGAGTATCGATGACTGTAACTTTGAGTCTTTGATTTATGTGGCATCTTCCAGGAGGCTTGTCCATTACAAAGGCACTTTTTATTACTTTGAATAAAAAAGTAAATTATGCAAACATGCTTGGAGACTCCATGCAGTGGCTCATCACCAGTTCCCACTCTAGACAGGAGCTTTAGTGGCATCGTTGGGTTCTGACACACTGTGCCTATCCCATAGCCACCAGCCCCCTTTCACACTCTTATTTGTCTGGGTCTACATTTTAGCTGTGTTTGTCTTTTTAAGACTACTTGCATGTGAACTCCTAGGTGTCTATCTTACTCCCATCTATCCTCATGAGGCTTATGTTTTTGTTATTAAGATTTCTGTTTTGTTATTGTTCCAGTTCCTCTTCTCTCTGGAATAAATATATATACAATATAGCTTAGTAACTTATAAGAATTGGACCAAAACTGAGTAATTCAGAAGGAGGAATAAATAATTCCATAATTATTTCTAGCTTGTATTATTGGTTCCAGGTCATGTATAATGTTATCATGGATTTCCTCCTTAAGGTGTAGAGCCTGCAGCAGGTGGCAGAGAAACTAATGAATCTGATATGCCAGATGGAAAAGTGTTGGCACATAACGGTTGTTACAAAAGATAAGAAAGAGAGTTCAGGCTCAGATGAAATGTCTGAGATGCATCTTAAATTTCTAATATTTTATAATCCATTTCCAGTGTATTCTGTTCTGTTTACACTTGGCATGATCATCTTTACTCACCTCCATGTTCAGTGCCACGCTTTCTCAACCTCGGGGTTCTGAGATGCCTCAGATGGCATTTACTATACCTTCGCTGTATACTGAAAAATAGAAAAACACTCAAGGAGCACATTTATTAGCCAAAACAGAACACATGTTACTGTGTTTTGATGTAGTCCAAACTGGTTGTGGTAAAAACCCTTATATTTTGTGGAGAAAAATTCACAATAGGTTAAACGTTGTCAACTCTACCTATAGAGATATAGACATGTCATAGAATATGTAATGCTATTCTTTTGGAATAAATGTTGAGCTTGCTTAGCCAGAATTTTAATATTATCTAAAACCTAGCTTTCTGTTTGTATAATGTATATTTTTGTGAATGGTTTTATTACATTTTCGAAGCTGTCTTGGCTTGTGGGGGACCAAAGAATGTCTGTCACACTTAGGCCACACTCTGTTTTGAAGACAACCATGAAGGATCCATTGTCCAAATGTCAAAACTCCCCGACTCCCATACACACACTGTCTGCTCTCAAGGAAACAGCGTCACCCTATCACAGGCTAGGGTTATACTATTGTTCATTTACTTACCCCATTTTCACCACTAAATTTACATATTTGTTACCTTCTCTCTTTATACCAAAATCTCATTTTCCAGAAGAAATGTGGAAAAAAAATAAGACAGTAAATTTGTCATCATAGACTGGATTCTGTAGGTACTCAAATATAATGGAATGAAGAATGATCATGTAGTCTGTCATCTGAAACATGTTCCTTGAAAATATGGTGTGTGTATCCACATTTTAAATTGTATAGTGCTGTCTGAGTATAAGACTATCTACATACATTTACAAGGGGAAATACTGAAACATTTTAAGAAATAAGGATCAAAACATTGGCAAGTGCCTTGAGGTGAAGGAAAGCAACATACAAACACCAATTTTCCAAATCAGTGCCTGCGTCTGTGGAGTTGGGAGAAGACTTAGAAAAGAGTTCGGTTTCCAGATATGCAGTGGTCCTTCAATCTGCTCCGATTACATAAGTACAGAAGGCCATTAGTGGGGTGATTGGTCAATGTGATCTGACCATTTGTGTTTGCTAACTGGCCGATGGGGAAGTGAAGCTCCTATCCCGCCACGTAGACTGGGAGATAAGAGGCACTATATCCCCAAATGATGGCATTTCAAAAGGATGGTTCCCAGATCCTTGAGAAAGGCATTCCTGGTACATAAAACTAGCCAGAGGTTTTTAAACACGTATGCAGAGAAAACAATGCAATTGCAAGTTTTCTAAAGCTAATGCTCTAAGAAAAAGCAGGCCAGGGTTTTATAGTCAGAAAAAAAAAAAAAAAAAAAAACGCAGTTAAATCAAGCTGAGGGAAACAGGAAGATCATCTTGTTCAATTGATGATTATCACATACTGGTTACCAAGAAATGATTGCATTGCACAATAGTTTATATTAGATTTGTATATATAAAATTGTACCTGCTTCTTTCCATGATATTGACCATGGCAGTCTGTTGCATTAATTCAGGAAAGCATTTTTGGCACATTTGAAATCCAGATATTCATTAAAGTGTTTGCCACCTTTTGTGATTCTAAAGCAGTTTTCAGGAATAATCAAGAAGAACCTTGATTTACTGTGCCATTTACTACTGCAGGGTTTTATCAGATGTGCTCCCTATCCTGAAACATATTTTAGAAAAATACTTATTGCATCAGTTTTTCAAATGTTTCTAATGAGACTAGTTAATTATACAAACAAAATATCTCATAGATTAAGACTTTCCCAAGGTTAGTATTTTCATGTTTCTCCTCAAATTTTATAATGTCTTTATATACAGAATGGGGCAAAAGTAGGCTTACAATTGTGTGTATGAAAGACATGCAGTTTATTCCTATGTTATTATTTATTAATTATTGTATTATTTACCAGATGAACAACTATAAACCTACTTTTCCTTACCCTGCTCCCATTTATGAAAAAAAATATTATATTCTCACTGTGTGCAAAAATATCAATATACATTATTTTATTTAATTTATAGTGAAGGTCCTCTGAGGCCAGATATTTTTATGACGGGTACCTGTAAATAGAAAGTAGCTCTTATGTATGTTAAGAAATTCATCCACAGTCACCCCATTGTTAATGATGGAGCCAGGACTTTTAGGCAAGGATTTAAAATTCCAGAATCCAAGTGTTTAACTCTCAGGTCCTATCATCCCTCCTATTAATAATGCTGGCAAGGTGTGGCCACTTTAAATTGTAATGCCAATGGCAAAAGAAAAAGCCAAGGGAAATGCTAGCAATGAGAAGAGTTTGGCAGTATACTCAAGACCAGTGGAATCTTTAATTAAGTTAAAATGTGGTGCTGCAAAGACAAACTAATTCTTTTTTTTTTAAGATTTTATTTTTTATTTATTTTTAGAGAAAGGGGAAGGGAGGGAGAGAGGGAGAGAAACAGCAATGTATGGTTGCCTCTCACATGGCCCTCATGGGGACCTGGCCCGCAACCCAGGCATGTGCCCTGTGTGGGTATTGAACCGGGACCCTCTGGTTCCCAGCCCGCGCTCAATCCACTGAGCTACACCAGCCAGGGCAAACTAATTCTTTTGATGATGACATCTAACTTTATATCTAGATATATAATGACCAAACTAAGCAATGAATTTGTAGCTGTTTATGGTAATAAAATATAACATAAAATAATGAATTGGTTTCCGTTCAGCAGGGAATCTTTGAGAACTGAACCAAATAAGAATAAAAAATGAAACTGGGTAAATATGAATGCCATCTACATTCCTATCTACTGTAATAATCTGCTATGCATAATTAGGCAAGAATGTTAGCTGTCATTTACATCTCTTAAATTATTTGGGTATTGTAATAAAACAATGAAAAGACAACATTAAAGTAAAAATGTGTTGCAGAATTATTTTAGTTTATTAATAAATATTTTAATGAAAAATATATTAAGAAAATCAAATCTTACTTTATATGCAGGAGAGGAAAGAGCAATTCAATGCAATCCTCTCATTACTTTTAGTACCAACAATTATATTTAATAGTTTCATTTAGTTTGTTAATCTGAATATCAATATCTCTTATAAGAATCTAGTTGTATTGTAAGAAAAAAAAGATGTATGTAACAACTTTGAAGTGTCCTTGAAACAGTGCAGTTGGCAAAATCAAGTGTAAAATTAGCTTAGCTTCCAATTAAAATATTACACGTTGGTACTAAAACGAAGCAACAATTTGAAACCTTCACTAACACAAAAGTTGTCACCATTTTTTTCAAAGGTGGTAGACAATACCTCACTAAAACAGAAATTTTAAAAAGTAACTACCCTAAGAGCTAAGGTATTCAAAGATAGAAACTATGAAGAAACAGAGTACTAAAGTAAAATGTGCTGTTGTGTAGCATGTTCCTTTTTTTTTTTCCCTTCAAAAAGTTTCATTGTTTCCATTCGGTCCAATGCAGTGGGAGAGGACTCCAGCGTGGAGGAAAGGGTGAGCAGTGGTCCAGGGAGAGGCTCAGGCA
Source organism: Micronycteris hirsuta (assembly GCA_004026765.1). Taxonomy (NCBI): domain Eukaryota; kingdom Metazoa; phylum Chordata; class Mammalia; order Chiroptera; family Phyllostomidae; genus Micronycteris; species Micronycteris hirsuta. The sequence goes on along the minus strand of PVJI01000798.1, from coordinate 45,851 downwards.
GAAACAAACCAGACACCAGGGGAAAGCATGTTCCATTCATTCAATGACATTAAAAGGAAGAGGGAGAAAGACCTTAAGTATATTAAAATGCATGATCCCTTTAAGTATATGATAATTTCTGTTAATTATGATGACAGGTTTTAAGGTAAAATAATGTTAGTTTAGAAAATTCCTTTTTTATAAAAATGCTATGGTACCATACAATTCAACTTAAAGTTCTTCAAATGTTTCTGACACTCACTGATTTTTATGTCATGAGAAAATAAGATGATGTTTCCCTACTTACACGGGTTGCCATTCTATGCGACCCAGGTAGTCCCATTCACAGAAAAATTAAATAGCACTTCTTAACAACCGTAATGGTCAAGCTGGAAGTTGAGTTTCCTCCATGGTTTGCAATATCAAACGTGGAAAGTCATATCATCCAAGAGATTTTGCACTTTTACAATTTCCTTAATATAACAGATTTATCAGTCTTTTGCTAATTGTCTGCTAAAGATATATGTTAATAGTCAGGGGTCTTTAAACTCAATCTTCTTTTTTCACGAGATAAGTGGAATGAGGATTATGCTCAACCAAAAATGACAATAATGGCAATAAAAGGGGTGATTTCATGATGAGGGCTGGACATGAACGAAGCCTAAGCGTACCCAATGGTGGGAAGCGCTTCATTATATTATGCGTAAAATTTATTTCTGTCACCTCAATTTTCACCTTTTGAAAAGTATGTTTATCTCATTACATAAGAAACACCTTGGTGAGTGTATTTTACACACCGAGCTGCTTCCACACCTGGAGGAGCTGTCCCAGGAACACGGCACCTTCTGCTTAGAGCTGAGTCATCCCCTGTGTTTGTCATGTTGACTACAGCCACTGACTGCATGTGTTTCAAATAAAACATTTTTCTTAAAACATCACACGTATTCTAACTTTTTTAAAAAACAGTAGTCTTTTTTTCTGTCTCTGAGAGTAAAACAGACAGGCGTGTTTTTAAAAGAGTCAAAATTATGTTTTTAATACACCATAGTCAATATGGCAGGAGCACAATGAGAAAACAATCATATGAAATGAGATTGAAATGAGAGAGGGGCTGATTATACTGGGATGTATAGATCATGGTAAGGAGTTTTGAGATTATTTTAAATATAATGAGGACCTCTGATTACTGGAAAGGTTGGCATTGTGTTATCTGCTTGAAATCTTTAAGCATTCAATCTGTCCATTATGTAGTGATGGGATCAGGTGAAGTCAGAAGAAATGGAGAATAGTTAGGAGAACATTTGGCTAAACCATACAGGAAAGGATGTTGTCTTCAGTTATGAGGATGGCGTTCGTGCAGGAGAAAGACTTTTGCATAGTGTGGCAGAGCTTGTAGATTTTCAGATTAGAATGAGAGAATGGAAACAAGGGGAAAGAGAACCAAGGAGCACTCATGAATTATTGATTGGCGCTTACTGGTTTTAGATGGAAATAGGTAAAGTCCAAAGGCAAGTTTGAAAAAGATGGGCTAAGAATTAAAACGCTCTTTGGATATAATGGATTTCACATACTATTAGCTTTGTTTGTGGAGTTAGGTAGGAAGCAGTAGAATTTGAAAGTGGACAAGTCTATATTTTAGGGCAGATCTGAACAGGTGATAAAATATATATGTGTGGATAAATCCATGCCAGTCTACACAGCGAGAGCTATCATTTGCTCTACTTGGGAATTCCCACACTTTCAGGGAAGTCACCTTGCATTTACTTAGACCACTATTATAAACACTATTTTAACTATCTTTACCACAAAAAAGCTTCATTAATTTTCATAGTAAATTCTAGAAATCATTTTTATATCAGAAGACTATCAATTATCATATCACATTTTAGAAATGGACTGTTACTGGTAAGATTATTGGTATTCAGGACCGGCTCAATTATTTTAGAAATACATTTCATACATAAATAACAAGCCGAAGGATCTGGATCATCTAGGATGGGGCATAGGATCTACGACAAAATGCGTCTAAGTCCAGCTATTCATTCAAAGGATTCTAGTTGCCACATTCCGTTTACTAAATCCTGCTTCCAAAATATGAATAGTGTGTTTGCAGTGTGTCTGATACAAGCGGACTTTTCATGAAAGTGTAGTGGAAAAACTCAACAACAGAAAGATGGGATTTTATCGTCTTTATTGAACAAGCTGTAATTCCTTCTTTGTAATAACTATCTGTTTAATAACTGTTTGTATGTGCAGCAGAATTTAGTTGGTGAGATTTTGAGAAGGTGATTGACTCTCACCCAGCTCTCACTTGGGCAGCCCATATTACCAGGAGTTGACAAGACCAAATTGGCTTGAGTCGGCCTGAAACACTGGCTTGTCCGAATGTTTCCGTAATAATGCTCTACGTAATATGGTTCAGGAAAAGCAGAAAGGGAGATGACAGGACTTGGAAACAGTGTTTGACTGTCACTACCACGGTTGATGAAGACAAGTGTGCTTGCCAAAGTTCTTTTACAAATCTGCTGAGGTGTTTCACAGCAGACAAACAAAACTTTTATAAGGTTAGGCCTGATAGAAAGCCCTTCAGCATAGGGAGAATGAATCCCTTCTATCTGATGAAGCTCCTTTCTCTCAATAACAGACCATAAAGGAAAACTGTTCAAATATACACAAGATTGACATCCAAAGCTTAAATATTCTTGATTGAGATACTTTTTTTCCTCATAACTTCTCTCAGCATCACCTTTAAACTCATTGTAGCCCATGATATAAAACTATTTATTTCAATTTTTTAGTTGATGTAATACGTCTCCAAAGGAGATTGCTAACTCCCAAGGTCAGGGGTGAGGACATTGGGAGGGCACTTGACAAGAGAGTGAAATTAGGGAAGATAATAATGTATTGACTTTACCTATCTCAACTCATGTAGAAAGGGGGTCTTTTCATAGAAATCTGCATGGTCTCCCCAGGATGCACTGTCTCTCATAGGATTCCACATTTGCATGATTCAGGCACTGTGATGAAACTCAGCCTGCTCATTACTGCACAGGTGCCCCTCCCTTTATCATGCCTCACCAATCCCCAGGCCACAGGGCTCTCAGAGTCAGGCTCGGTGTGATGGGTGTTGTGTAAGATTCTTCATTTCTTTCTGCGTAAGGATTCTCAGTTCTCTCCAAAAAGAGAAACACAAAACCTCCATTAATTAGTGAATCTAATTTGCAACTATGTAAAATTATTCAGTACCATAAAGCACAATCTAATGTCTAGTGTAATAGAAAGTCTTTATTGCAATTATTGATTACATTTAATGTAGTTGTGTTTAACTAGTTTGTTATAGTTAAACAATCTTTTAATTATAATTTTATTTAATTATATTTTCTCATATTTGCCACCCAAAATTCTATTATATTTTAGTATGACTAATAGAAATTAGTTTTTCTAAGCACAGACCAAGACTCATATGAATACTTGCTGACATTATATTCTTATGTCCCCACCAGGGCACAATATGGGACACATCAAAAGGAATCAATATGTGCTTTTTTGCAAAATTGATTAAAGTCCTATTTAAATTCCATAGTAAGTCATATCAGTCACTCGTTTGTTTATGAAATCAACTCCTCAGCTTCTGTCAAACTTTGCTGTAATCGTGTGGCTGAACTCGAACCCCTTTTAAACCTAAGTCTCCACCTAAACACACTGTCATATGTACACAATTGGTCCAACTTTATAGTTGTGTTTATGCATGTCAGACACTATCTTACCATTGACTAGTAAGCATGCTCCTGTTTCTTAGGACATTCAGCCCCCAATTTCTTAAACATTCATTTCACAATTTCTTTATTCTCCACAACTCATCACTATCTCTTTCTCCTTTCACCTGGCAACTGCATTTCCTATTAATAAGAAAGCAAAATAAATAGAGCAGAACTTTTCCCTTTCCAAAACATGTGCCCGTATACCTACATGAATGCTCTTCTGTTCTCATTGATGAATGTAGATTTCAGGCCAAACTCTCAATTTGAACTGTTGAAAGAAAAATTGGGGTATATTACAAATTTTAAAAGTTTATTTGTGCAAAAGTCAATTGGAATCTGACAACATCCAATCCAAGAGATAGAAAAGAGCTTCAAAGAGCTTTAGCCTTTGAAATTTGTTTCAATGCAGGGAAGAAGGTGAAGGGTCATCAAGGAACATGCATAGAGGACCCATAGACAAGCCAAGGGGGGATGGATTGAGGGTTGGATGGGGGCATGGGTGAGGCAGGGTAAAGTGATGGCAGAAAAATGGAAAAAAATGTACTTGAACAACAATAAAGAAAAAAGAAAAAAAAGAGACTTTATAGGCAGACGGGAGTAGAAACAGTGTAGCTATCCTAGGCAAACAAAGCAGGTTGGTTATCTCAAGGTTACGTCCCTATAGGGGATGGCAGGGGCTAATCAGGCAGGTTACCTAACTAGTGCTAATCAGGTGATTTCTGATTAACAGATTTAAGCTTCCATTTCTGGGAGAGCTAAAACTGCAAGTCAGTTAAGTCTTGGCTTGTTCTCCTGGGCTTTAGCATAAGCGGCTCCATTGGGGGCTTGTGGTCTTGTTTGTAACAGCACCCTAAGCCTCATCACCTCTACTTCTCAAAAACATTGTACAGACAATCCTCTCTCTCTCATCTCTGAATTAATTGATTTTCTTTTCAGAAGAATATCTGTTTCTATTTGCTTATTCTTTCTACTTAAACGTCTAATAGTATCTCACATTTAATAGTGCCCAAAATGAGTTTCTGAACTTTGACCTCAATCCTGCTCTCCTGTGTAGCAAATGCTGATTTTATTTTTTTACAGATGGCCAAGCTCTAAACCCTAGAATAAATTCTTGCCTGTTTTTTGTTCGTCCCTTCCAATCCTACTTATTCAAATCCTTGTTTTGCTTTAACTTCCAACTATGTACAAAATTTAACTACCTTGAATCATATCGTCATCACTCCTTGCCTTGATTTCTAAGTTAGTCTACAAACTGACTTCCTCCTCCTTCTCTTATTGTATGACTAGAATCTATGCACAATATTGCAGCTGTAGTGATCTGTTAACATTTATTTATTTTTAACTATATTTTATTGATTATGCTGTTACAGTTGTCCCACTCTCCCCCCTTCTTACCCTCCACCCCCTAACCCCCCCTTTCCCCACCCTTTAGTTTTGTCCATAGGTCATACACATAAGTCCTTCTGCTCATGCATTTCCTATACTATTCTTAACCTCCCCCTGTCTGTTGTCTACCTACCATTTATGCTACTTATTCTGTGCCCCATTCCCACCCTCTCCCCCTACCACTCCCCTGTGGATATTCCTCCATACCTTATATAAATCCCTTTAACATTTCATATAATAAAGGCTGGGTGGTGATGAACTTTTTGAACTTGACCTTATCTGAGAAGACCTTTATCTGCCCTTCTCATTCTAAATGAAAACTTTGCTGGATAGAGTATTCTTGGATGTAGGTCCTTGCCTTTCATGGCTTGGAATACTTCTCTACAGCTCCTTCTTGCCTGTAAGGTCTCTTTTGAGAAATCAGCTGACAGTCTTATGGGAATTCCTTTGTAGGTAACTGTCCCCTTTTCTCTTGCTGCTTCTAAGATTCTCTCCTTATTTTTAATCTTAGGTAATGTAATTATGATGTGTCTTGGTGTGTTCCTCTTTGGGTCCAACTTCTTTGGGACTCTCTGAGCTTCCTGGACTTCCCGAAAGTCTATTTCCTTCACCAGCTTCGGGAAATTCTCCATCATTATACGTTCAAATAAGTTTTCAATTCCTTGGATTTCTTCTTCTTCTGGCAGCCCTATGATCCATATGTTGGGACGTTTACAGATGTCCTGGAGGTTTCTGAGCCCCTCCTCTGTTTTTTGAATTCTTGCTTCTTCATTCTTTTCTGGTTGGATGTTTTCTTCTTTCTGCTGGTCCACTCTGTTGATTTGATTCCCAGTTTCCTTCTTATCCGTATCGGTTCCCTGAAGATCTCTCCTCATTTGTTCAAGCAATTTTGATAATTTTTCATCAAATCCTGTGAGCATCCTGATTACTAGGGTTTTGAACTGTGCATCTGATAGGTTGTCTATCTCTTGGTCAGTTAGTTCTGGAGCTTTGATCTGTTCCTTTCTTTGGGCCATTTTTTTTTTTTTCCCTCGGTGCACCTGTTAAAATTTATTTGGATCATGGTACAATGTCACTCAAATTCTTGCTTTGTTTTCCAATTTTGCTCAATAAATATAAAAAACTTCCAAGGTCTAACATTATCTGCACCCTGGCCCTCATTTATAAAATTTTATGGCCTCATCTCTCTCTTTATTTTCCTCACTTTGCTTCTACCTCTGCCTGCATTACTATTCCTTAAAAACAACCAGCGCACATAATAACTTCTGGGTCTTCGCCATTGCAGTTTTCTATCCATGCGGGGCTCCTAGTCTGCCCCTTGCTTCCTACAGGTCTCAAATGGCACCTCATTGGGGAAACTTCCTGACATCCTTTCTGTAATTGACACCCACCCCTAGTATGCCTTTTTCAGCTTTAATAGTTTTTCTCTTTAGTAAGTATCCCTACCTAACTCACAAAACATATTATTTGACTTGTTTAGCATCTATACTTCCCTCACTCTGATTACAATGAAAGCTATCGTAATGCAAGATTTTAGTTTTTTGTTTGTTTGTTTTTTTGTTTTTGTTTTTCTCTTGTCCTCTTTTATTGATCCATGATTTGGAGCATTTGAGTTCTCAATAAATCTTGGAAGAGAAAATGAATAAATGACCATAAAAATGGCATGTTAACTTTCTTAACCATTTCCCATAAGTTAGTTGTCAAAGGCACTGGGACAAAGACTATGGTTCCAACCTCTTCATGGTGTCATAGACATAACTACATCTAACACTTCAAGTAGAAAGGTGTACTTCTCCAAGTCATTGTATCTTTGTATTTAAAAAGGAGACAACCCTACTTTTCTAGCATCCCCTTTGTTTGAATACAATACATGAAAATATCACAAAGCATATAAACTTTTAAAAATACTACTTCTTTCATTTTCTTTAAACCCCATTAATTTGGTAGGTCAGCTATTTTAATTTGAAGCAAAGAATAATAATAAATATAAAAAGATAATTTTTTAAAAATTTTTATTACTTTAGCCCGGCTGGTGTAGCTCAGTGGATTAAGCACGGTCTGGGAACCAAAGAATCCCGGTTCGATTCCCAGTCGGGGCACATGCCTGGGTTGTGGGCCAGGTCCCTGGTGAGGGCCATGTGAGAGGCAACCATACATTGCTTTCTCCCTCTCTTTCTCCCTCCCTTCTCCTCTCTCTAAAAATAAATAAATAAAATCTTAAAAAATAATTTTTATTACTTTATTGTTGTTCAATTATAGTTGTCTGCATCTTCTTCCATCCCCTCCCTCCACCCCCTCCAAATCCACCTCCCTCCCTGCCTCCATCCTCCCCCTTGGTTCTGTCCATCTGTCCTCTATAGTGGTTCCTGAAAACCCTTCTCCTCATAGCCCCCTCCCCCCTCTCCTCTGGCTATTGTTAGATTGTTCTTAATTTCAATGTCTCTGGTTATGTTTTGCTTGCTTTTTTCTTTTGTTGATTATGTTCCAGTTAAAGGTGAGATCATATGGTATTTGTCCCTCACCACCTGGCTCATTTCACTTAGCATAATGCTCTCCAGTTCCATCCATGCTGTTGCAAAGGGTATAAGCTCCTTCTTCCTCTCTGCTGCGTAGAATTCCATTGTGTAAATGTACCATAGTTTAATATTTATTACCATCATCACCTATAGAACATTTATATTAAAGACACTGGGAAGATCCCTTTACACTCAACCTGAGAGATGTGCACATTTCCAGTCCTGGGTGGCTACACAATGAGGTCAGAACCCAGGTGTCCTCAGTGGGAGAAACTCAGTTTAATCTCTACTTAACCTGGACGAGGCAAAGAAGAGAGATTTCCTTTATTGTTAATCCGTAGAGTCTCTCTGGCCCCAAATATCCTTCCTTTTTTTTTTTTAAGATTTTATTAATTTATTTTTAGAGAGAGGGGAGGGGGGGAGACAAAGAGGGAGAGAAACAGCAATGTATGGTTGCCTCTCACATGGTCCTCACTGGGGACCCAGCCCGCAACCCAGGCATGTGCCCTGACTGGGAATCGAACTGGGACCCTCGGGTTCCCAGCCCGTGCTCAATCCACTGAACTACACCAGCCAGGGCCCCAAATATCCTTTCAATAAAATTATTTTCTCCATCCAATTTATGTGCCCAGAACCAATCTAACTGCCAAGAGCCATGTCACAAAGAGAACATGGTGCAAAATCAGATCTTTGTCTGCTTGCTTAGCAAAGTTGGCAAATAAACTCAGAGAGGCTTTTTATGTGACACGCATACCTTATCCTTGTTTCCATCACACTTGTTTCTGTATTGATTCCCTCCACAGATATGGAAGAAACTTCATAACAGGTGCTGGACTTTATTCATTCTTGTTTTTTGGTATTTGGAAAAATGCCTAGAACATAATAGGCATTGATTTATGTTTGCTGAATGAATGAATAATGTTCCCTGGATCTGAGTTATGCTTATCACAATTTCAGGAGACCAAGGAGAGCTGGATATTCATTTACTACTGTTTTGTAATTTCATATACTGCTTCAAAACTCCACAAGATATTTTTTCTACAAACTACATTAACATCTGTAATTAAAACTAAACATCTGGCCATTTTGTTTTATTAATGTAAGCATCTTAATTCTCTTTCTACATAACCTATAATTATATTGAGTGGGACTTAGTGCAAATATAGCCTTGAACCAGAAGGATATTAACTTTCCTGTATAGAGGATGTGAATTTAACTACTATTTTAAATACGGCTACACATTCTATACATATTTTTATATCTGGTTAATACTTAGAAGTAGTAACACACAAAAAATTACACTTTGTGATAAGATAAATGATTAATTCCTTATGGAAGAAACAATTTTGGGGAAAATGATAATTAAGAATTTGAATGTCTATAGAGACTGTTGAGAGTTTTATTTCTGAGATGTTTCCTGTTTGCTGAACAATAATGGTATACATCAGCTTCTTATAGTTCATCTTAACTGAGAAGCCTGTTTTTAGTCCGTGTAAAAACCTAAAGAGGCATATATGTATACTACAGTTGTCTCTATTATTCTTACAAAAAACAGATCAAAGGAATAAGTTTCTTCTTTAAATTTGTATTCTATTCCAATGTGATGAAGACAAGATTAAAATCCCAGCTTACCCAACTCTAATCAAACTCTAAACCATTGCAACATGCCACCTACTCAAAACTTAGTGAACATTTATCATTGAGAAAGCAATTTCAGCCTCTCTCTCTCTCTCTCTCTTGCACACGCCCCCACACACAAACACAGATTCACAACCTTGTGTGGTAGATGTAATTGCCACTATAGATGATGCAATAAAAAATTAACTAAGTGAAATTATTGTTCAACGTCGTTTTATTAGTAAGAGATAGAGTTACAGTTAAAATTTACCTTATTCATTTTCTTTACTGTTTCATCACAATATATTGAACTATCACATACATTTTTTTCATATAAAAATTCTGCAAAATCATATTACTGCTTGAATTGATGGCTTTGGGCATTATGAGATCATAGGCTTTTTAATATTGTTTTAGCTGAATGTTACCTTCAAGTATCTGCATGTTTAATTCCAATTATTTCTTAGGCTAGAAGTGAAATTGTTATTGGAGCAATACAATTCTATCCTTGTATATTGTGAGAAAATATATACAGTTAATATATTTAATAATTATATTTAATATTGAAGAACCTTAGTTCTGATAAAAATATAGGTTGTCAGATTATTAATTGTGTCATCAGAGTGGGTTAAAAGGCAGTTTACAATATGGGAATATATGTTGTAAGGGTCTTAATAAATCACATTTCAGAAAAAAGAGTTAGTTTGAATTGGTAAAGAGAACTCTAAACTTGAAAATTATATACTCAGATTCAAGTTTCAGCTCTGCCATTTACAAGGTTTTTTAATTTTCAGAACGTAGGTTTCTTTTTCTGGACCTCAATATTTCAACTGTTTTTTTTGTTTGTTTTATTTGTTTAATCTTCATCTGCAACTTGAAAGTCTAGGTTGGTGATCCCTAAGTTCTTTTTTGCCTGCGGTCCCGGACATCACCATGTTGTACTGAAAACATGTCGCTAGATCAATATTAGCAAAGCAGAATGAATATAAATGTTCTGCTCCTTCTCCATGTACACTTTGGAAATCTTGACTAATGAATACTAAACCCACATTTCTTATTTATGTATTTCTTGATCTTATTTTGTAGATATTCACTTTGCAGTAGCCTCTGGGCACATTTGCTGGATTTAATAAGAAGAGAGACATTATCTACAATCTTAATTGTACAGCCGAATGATAAACTCGCAGACAGAAAGCTTGTCTTGTAAATTTAATTTCCTCTAAGCTTGTTAGGAAGAATATACCAGAGAGTATAGCAGCTCTTGTCTCAAGTCATTGTATTACATGGACTTTTCAATTCACATGTCAACTGGTATTAAAACATTTAAAAGAATATTGCCTATTTTTTTAAGATTTTATTTTTATTTATTTTTAGAGAGAGGGGAAGGGAGGGAGAAAGAGAGGGAGAGAAACAGCAATGTATGGTTGCCTCTCACATGGCCCTCACGGGGACCTGGCCCGCAACCCAGGCATGTGCCCTGACTGGGAATTGAACCGGGACCGCTTGGTTCCCAGCCCCCGCTCAATCCACTGAGCTACACCAGCCAGGGCAAAAAGCATATTGCCTATTTTTTTAAAAATATGTTATTGATTATGCTATTGCAGTTGTCCCATTCCCCCCCTTATTCCCCTCCACCCTGCACCCCCCATTCCCTCCCTTTAGTTTTTGTCCATGGGTCATACACATAAGTTCTGTGGCTTCTACATTTCCTACACTTTCTTAACCTCCCCCTGTCTGTTTCCCCCCTACCATTTATGCTACTTATTCTCTGTACTTTTTCCTCCTCTCTCCCCCTCCCACATCCCTGTTGATATCCTTCCATGCCTTATATAAATCCCTTTAACATTTCACAAAATAAAGTCTGGGTGATGATGAACTCCTCCTTGAGCTTGACCTTATCTGAGAAGCACTTTATTTGCTCTTCCATTCTAAATGAAAGTTTTGCTGGATAGAGTATTCTTGGATATACGTCCTTGCTTTTCATGCCTATTTTGATTTAAGATAACTTTGTGTAGTTTACATCCACCATAGATTGTATTCGAGCTATTTCTATTAAATATTTTAAAATTTGGCTTTGGTAATGGCTGATACTCTTAGTATTTGCATTCCAGAAACCATGATAGATAATTTAAATTCCCATGGCTTAAAGGAATTACCTTGCCCCATAAATAGGTTTAGTATAAGTAGAGAAAAACCTTAAGCATTGTATTTTTTTCTTTATCTCATTATAGAGAATTATAATTTTATTTTATGTTAAATTATTTTATACCATATAAAAGGGTGGGCAAAAGTAGGCTTATAGTTGTAAAACAAATAATTAATATACTAATTGATAATAATAAAAGAACAAATTCTGTTTCACATACTCTCAACGGTAAGCCTACTTTTACCCACCCTTATATTTCATAGAATATTTCTAGGATTATATCCTAAGAACCCTGAAACACCAATCCAAAAGAACCTATGTGCCCCAATGTTCATAGCAGCACAATTTACAATAGCCAAGTGCTGGACGCAACCTGGGTGCCCACCAGTAAATGAGTGGATCAAAAAACTATGGTACGTTTACACCATGGAATTCTATGCAGCAGAAATAAAGGAGCTCCTACCTTTGCGACAGCATGGATGGAACTGGAGAGCATTATGCTAAGTGAAATAAACCAGGTGGTGGAAGACAAATACCATACGATCTCACCTTTAAAAGGAACCTAATCAACAAAACAAAGAAGCATAATATAACCAAAGACACTGAAATTGAGAGAAAGCTGAACGTGACCAGAGGGGAGAGGGGAGGGAATTTTAGGGGAAAGGGTGAAGGGTTTGCAGGAGCAATTACAGAGGACAATAACGGGGGAGGGAGGCGGGAGGGAGGTAGGGAGGGCTGGGGAGTGGGCTGGGATGGGGGAAAAGACAGAAAACTGAACTTGAACAATTAAAAAATAAATTAAAAAAGAAAAAAGAAAAAATATTAATAGTTGATAAGGCTATATGGAACAAAATGATAAGTTAATAGTGTTTGATGATCAATCAGCCACAATAAAATAACTTCATGAATTCAATTACAAAAAAAAAGAATTTATCTACTTTGCAATTATCTCTGGGACAATGTCTGTTTACCATATAATAGTAGATTAGCACAAGAGTGAAACAAAAGGATTTTTATTAATAACATCTGTTTTATATACTTATAAACATCCAGAAACTGCAAATAAAACAATCACAGTATGATAATGTCTGTTTTAGAATTGAATGGAGATAATGAGAAGAAAACTCAGATATGATAAATATTTCCATGTGGAAGATGGAATTCTGAGTTTGTAGATACTCTCTTTTTAACTTTCATCAAAATTCAATGCTGTGATTAAACTATAGTCTTGCTATAAATTAAGAAATTAAATCTGAGAAATTAGTTTTTAAAAATTAGTTGTTCATTGTTACTACATTGTTAATGAGGTTAGATATTTATATGAATATATTTTTAAGATTTTTATTTATCTATTTTTAGAGAGAGGGTAAGGGAGTGAGGAAGGGAGAGAAATGTCAATGTGTGGTTGCCTCTCATGTGCCCCCTACCAGGGACCTAGTCTGCACCCCAGGCATGTGCCCTGACTGAGAATCGAACTGGTGACCCTTTGGTTCACAGGCCAGAACTCAAGTCACTGAGCCACACCAGCCAGGGCTGAATACGTTTTAACGCCATTTTGTACTGACCTCATTGGGCAGGAATGTTTTGGTTTTCGTATCAACTATCCTAATATTAGCTATTGCTAAATTTCACTTTCAAAGGTAAGTAAAAAGACATTTTATTTAGCAAGACTGAAAATAAAAACTAAGACATAAATTCACACAAGACCTTTATTGTTGTCCAAAATATTTCCTCCAGCTATTAATTCAAGTCTCAATGTCAAACGCTGGTAAACAGATGATGTGGGCACTGAATTCAGCACTGATACTTCAAGGATGGCACAGATTCTTTGCCACATCTTCTGTTGAAAAGTGAAGTCCATGTTCTTTATTCACGAGTCTGGGCTCTGTGACTTCTCAGCCAGTAAGAGCGATGCTCCTTCCATTTCTGGGCCCGGCTCTGCAGAGACTGACCACTCTCACTTTCTGCTCCTAGAACATGTGCTCTTCCTGTCAGAACGACACTAATCTATATGTTTTCTTCCAAGCCCTCCTCAAAAGCACCTGAGGTCCCTCAGCAGCATGACTATCCATCTAGCAAAGGGAAACAATGAGACTTTTGAGAGCTTATTAAGCACTAAATACATGCTGACATTAATCTCTGAAAAAAACAAAACATCCCTGAGCAAAAATGTATTTTATTCTATCGGTAAATGTAATTTACGAGCTTCGGAAACAGCTCCAGGTTTGCCACTGGGCTCCAGTAGAGACTGGAAGGTTGATGATGGGACGCCGGATGAGAAGGGAGGTCAAGCTGCCACCATTAAATGGCTGGTGTCCGACCCACCAAGCCGTACGGCTGTGCGTGCACACCGAGAACCCATAATAAAGTGAAAACGGCCTTCTTCCTTGGATGTGGGAGAGTCCTTTGGTCAGAGTAAGGTTTTGCAGGGTATGATGAAAGTAAATAAATTAGTGTTTGAATCCATGAAAAGAGGGGCTAGAAGAGGCATTGCAAGCAAGGGAAGAAAAAAACAGAAGAACGCGTGTTCTTGGATATCTGGGCCGTCATTTAACATTCCCTCGCCAGAGAGACCATTTGAGAAGCCTTGAGACCTAAGACAAAAAGGCACCTTATACTAGCCTTCTCACTGTTTCTGCAAAGGACCAAGCCTGTGCATAAATGTCCTAATGTCCACAGAGCAGTCCAACCTTCAGCTGTGTAACAAGTGACTCGGCCAATTATGTGGAGCAGAAGATACGCAATGGAGCTCTGCCCAAATTCCTGGCTCCCCCTACGTGAGCTATAATGAAGTTGTTGATGTTCTAAACCACGAAGCTTTGAGTCCATTATTAAATAGGTATAGGTTAATAGAACAAATACCAGAGCCCATATTTATTACAAGATAAAATTCTGTTACCCTTGACAGAACAAAGGTGATAGTTTTCTAATTAATAAAAGATTGAAAGGAGCAACTACCTTTATAAAATTAGGAAAATAAAGATAGAATAAATAGAAATTCCACAAAATTTCAAATTATAAAATTGTAGAGAAAAATTTCTTCTTTACAAAATATTTTTTAAAAACTTTTAAAAAGGTACTATTAGATGTATGAGGCAAAAACGTAAATGTAAATATTTCATATATTTTTTAAGTCATAAAGTAAAGCGATGATGTTCAAGTAAAAATTAAATGATTTGAAAGCAACACAAAGGGGAAATACTATGCTCTCTAAGACATCTTAGTCCAAATTTTAGATACATAGGTTTATCTCACCAAATGTAGTACATCAGATAACTGTTAATTACTTATTGGGAAAAGACCTGAAATCAACACCAATAACTGGCATTGACCTTAAAAACCAGCTAGCACAAAGTCCACCTTCAGGCTCTTACCACTCATATCTAGTGCGCACAGCTACTAAAGAAATCTTCTGAAAGGTCAGCTCTGATCATGTCATAGTCCAGCTCAAAATCTTCTATAATTCTCTTTTGTCTATAGAAAAAGACCAGAATATTGTGTTGTCCCAGCGTTATTTCACACAGTGTTTCTCCTTCAACTGGTCTACAACAAATGCATCTATATGCTAAACTAAATTCTTCTTTTTTGTTTCTCTCTCTACACACGTACACACACTTAAACACAATAATTGTAAAGAAGGGACATGATATCTACAATCACAACTCCCATTCATAATGAAAAGGGAGAAAAGTAAACATATGGAAAATACTCAACATTCTTGGTCCTTGGAGTAACTGGATTTTGCTGGGCACATCTGTGCCCTACATTACTCTGTGTCCTAGTAGTGAAAATGGCTTCTTTATCAGATCCTGCATCTGTCAAATTGAAAAAAAAAAAAACTGTATTGTTTGTGTTTGCACGGCCCTAGTTTTGAGAGTTTTTTTTTCTTGACTATTATGTTTTATATACACATATATTTATTTATTTATCTCCACCCCCAGCCCAAATACATACATCCTATGTTCATGTCTCTTATTAACTAGATGGATGGCCAGGGTCAAACCATTTTATTTTTATGAAGTTCAGTTTCTTCAGCTATATAGTTAAAGGCTTTATCTAGTTAACTTCATTTTTCCATAATCCTTGAAATCATAACTATTGTATAGAATATTTTCTAAAAGATAATTAGCTAAACCAAAAGAAATTTTAACCATCTTTGTTATGAATTTTCCTAGATGATACATTTTAGTTCTTATTTAATTTTATTAGAACATTTAGTTAATCTGCCTACGGACACTCTCAACTCCCATTTGTCTGTCTCTTGAAATAGACATTGAACAGTTTATTTCTCACGCCCACGTATCTGTAGAGAAAACAAATAAATTTTGGAATATTTGTTGTTATCTGTATGGCAACAAAGGTAGTAAACATAAACAACAAAACACATAAAAAACACACACGAGGAACAAAATGACGCACCCAGTGGAGCAAGCACCATTGATTGTCTTACTAAGTTAATGCTGCCTTTGGTGCAGCTGAATTTTTTTTCAGTACATCACTTAACCAGACTTGAAAATCGTGCAATGGCTGGAGTTAAAACGCAGTGTATCTTGGTGTTACTCTTTTCTGTGGCTTTCTAGCCCAAACATAATTTTCCTGAGATCCCTGGGTGGTTCTGACGCTTCCATTAGACTTGAACCCCACTTTCTTGTCATGAAAGTCTGTTTTTACTCAAGATGATTGTAGTGATGTGCAGTAAAATGTTATGGCTCACGTAAGGATTAAAAAACATTTTGTTCTTTGTTTTCACCCATTTTGTTCTTCCGGTTACTTTGCTCTGTTGTAAATTATTCACATAATATCATCTCTTTTGGTTTAAAATCTTGGATTTCTAAATGCAGAATTAATGTTTTATTGCTTGAAACATTGTTGCAGATGTCTTATGTGGATTTATGTAGTATAGAAGTGATAATCATCTGTGATCCCTTTTCACCACTAGCAAAGAGAAATATATATAATTCATATTTGTATAAAGTTATGTATAATTTATAATGCAGCATACAATCTAATGTATAATTCATTACCTAAAATTTTTAATAATTTGTGATATAACATTTATTTCATTCATACCATATGTACACATTATTTATTTAATTTTTTTAAAATCTCCGTTAAACCATAATGAATCATACACTTAGATTTTAGTAAGACACTACTTAAAAATTCCCAATTAAAATGAGCCTTTGTTGCTTTATGCAAGGCTATAATGAAAAGCGTAGAGTTGGCACCCCTTGAGCTACCATCCCAGCAGCGAACCTCTGTGCAGATAGGTACACTGTCAGGCTGTTGCTCTCGGGGCAAACGCTGCTCTTAATGGAGCAGTGAAGGGAGGCTTCTGTTTTGTTTGGACATGTAAACAAAGGAAAATATTAATTTTTTATTATCTTCTGAAAAATTCTATTTCATGTTAATATTGTTTTCAAAATGTAAAACTTAATAAAATCACTGTGGGGTGTTTGATTTTCAAATACATTTTTGTGGACTCTTACATAGTTTAGAACTGATAACAGTCAGACTTCAGCATGCTATCAATTATTTTACTTTCTGTCACATGATAATGTACTTGTTTAAATAAGTCAAAACCACATTACATCATTTGGCGAGATATCAGACATTTGATTGTACTTTTTGTCTTTGTGAAATTAGTTCTTAGTAAAACATGAGAGCTATATCAATTAGTGTATTAAATACTTATAAATATGACTTGGGAAAACGAAAGAAAATCCATGGAAGTCAATGTATGTAGAGGCCAACAACTAGCCTTTATTAAGCCTCGGACACATACTCCTATTGGACATTGGCTAGTATTACGCTAAGTGAAATAAGCTAGGCTATGAAAGGCAAATGCCATATGATCTCTCCTGTAAGTGGTACCTAATGAACAAAACAAATGAGCAAAATAGAACCAGAGACATGGAAAGAAAGAACAAACTGACAGTGGCCAGAGGGGAGGGGCGAGAGGGGTAAGGGGGGAAAGAAGAGGAAGGGTTTAGTCACGGAACATGTCTAAAGGACCCGTGGGCGAGGACAATGAGGGGATGGGGTGGAAGATTGAATGTGGGAGAGGGAGGAGGGGAGGGCAAGGGAGAACAATGGGGGGAAATTGGGGACAACTGTAATTCAACAACAACAGAAATAACATAAAAATGGCCTTATGTATCATATATTAAAAAACAATGCCTGCCACAATACATGGAGTTATATCAAATGCAGGACATACATACATGAATAACATGTGCACATATTACTCTAAATAATTCCAAAGAAGTGCATCTGACAGGAGAGAGACCTGTGAGTTTAAAGGTACAATACAATTGTAGTTCAGATGTTACTGGGCTCCAGACAGAACTCTTGATTTTTTCACTCTGCACTGAACTTGTGAAGATAACCCTTAGTAAGCAATCTAGTCTTGCTAAGATCACATGACTAAAAATAATCTAAAAAATAATATCTAGAATTATACATTCTATTGAGATGTGAAAGAATTCGTGGAAAATTATTTCCCTTGTACACCGTATGACAGCACAATATAGATGATAGGTGTTCAGATAGATATTTAGACAGAAATATAATTTCTGTAGAGCCTCTTTGGCCGTCTGCCAAATGTATCACCACATTGTATCAATACATTACCATCCACCTTCTCCTTTCCCTGCCCACAAACAGCATCTAGAGCAGCTTTTCCTTCCTAAATAATTCAGTGCAGTCTTTCAGCTTGCATATGCCTTGGAGCAAAACAAAAGTTGTACAGTTATTGGCAAAACCCAGGATTCTAAGGAAGCTTTCAGTTGATTACGCAGTGGGTCCTTTCTCTGGAGCTCAAGGGTGATGTCACCCTCTACGTATCCTTTTTTATGGAGATGGCATATAAAATGAAGACAACTGTACTTGAACAATTAAATTTAAAAAAGTAGTTAAGAATTTTGATGGTAAGATCAGATTTTTTTCTTGTTATGTATACCCAGTATATCATACTTTCTTAAAAAACTGTTTGAATTAAACACATTATACAACTGTATATGGGAGGGCACATTTAGCTATGTTTGGGGCTGAGGTGGATTTCCAACAAAAACGTGATGATTAGATTATAAGTTAGTATTTTACCCTTGCTACTAGACTATAAGCTCCTTAAGACATTCAGGTTTTATTTGTTTTTATACAATGTACTCTCAAACACAAAAAAGAAGCGTTATGGTATTTGTGTGGAGAAAAAAAGAAATGAATATACTCGCTTCAATTGTCTAGTTGAATTTTATGGTTTATATTTAATTAGGAAAGTCATCAGCTTTATATGATGTACAGTTGAGAGCACGTCAGTGCAGTGTTGGGAGAGACTAGCTCACGGGCTCCGGGGTTTCTGCCCCTCTCCTGACAAAAGTGCTGCATTAGTTAACTCTCGCTCTATGTAGCCCATCACGACAGATTTGCAGCTTATAAGAATATACACATATTTTCACTAATTTTTGGTGGGTCAGAAGTGCAAGCACAGCTCAGCTGAGCCTTCTGCTCAGGGTTGCACAAAGTTGCTCTCCGAGTTGGCCAGACTGCTCTCCGTGAGGTTTACTTAGGGGTGACTGCTCCCCAGCTCGTTCAGGCTGGTGTTGGATTTCATTTTCTTGTATCTGTTTGAAGGAGGGTTTCCAGCGTCATACTGGGTGTAGGTTGAAGGTTCTCTTCCTGACCCAGAGCTCATCAATGGGTACTGCCATATGGCCTCTCAGTAGGGCATCCAGAACATGGCAGTTTGCTTCTTCACAGCCAGAGAAAAGTTTTTTTCTCAGGCAGATGCCGTCAAGATGGAGTAATATATATAATCATATAACATATAGCACATAATATAATGTGCACTATAATAACACATCACATAATGGATGATGTCTAAATGTAAACATGTATAATAGGTATATGTGATATAAACGTATTAAACCATTTAATAAATAATACACAGTGTATGATATAATACATAATACATAGACATTATTTTGTGTTGTATAGAGTTTTTCCCAATAAAGGGGGGTGACAATCCATCACCTTTGCCAAATTATAGTAGTTAGAAGAAAGTCACAGACCCTGTACAACTCGAGAGGAGGGGGTTATGGTCCCCTTACGGTGTGTTTGTCGTAGACACTAATGGCTTTCTCCAGGACTATTTTTCTAAAGCATTTGAATAGGAAAGAGCCTTGGAAACAGGAGTAGTGTCTCCGTCAAAGATAGAGAGAAGATCTGTTTCCTGAACAAGGTAATAAAAGGAAGCATTGCTTCAGGGCAAAGGTTGGACAGAATTGTTTTAGCCCCTTTAAATGATTATAGTTTCTTAAACTCAATGTTCCTTAACTGTGACAGACTCCCTGTGTGAGCAACATGACCTGGGCTCTCTGCATGACAACCACAGGAGAGGAGGTGTGTCAGGAGTCACCTAGGCCACCCTTGACCTTGATGACTTGCTGGAAGGACCACAAGACTCACAAGACTGTTAAACCTTTATGGTTATAAATTATTGTATAATCAGTGGATCTAGGGCAAAACAGACGAAAGGGGCACATGGGACACAGTCTTGAGGGAACCAGGTACACACTTCCAGGCACAAAGTCTGTAGGACACCAGGCCCTGCCTTCCCAGTACACTTGCAAAGGACACACTTATTTCCTCTAGCAATGGTGTGTGACCATGCACTTCACTCCTCTGAGCTTGGATGTGCAGAGTTTCAGCTGGGGTTTAGTCATGGCGGCATATGGCGCCTGAGTGGCTGCCCGCAGTTACTCCAACTCCAGGCCCCTTGGAGAAAAAGCAGATGTTCACCATAAACCACACTGCTAAGTATAAACTATCTGGACAAACTTGTGCTTGGACATGACTCAAAACCTCAAGCATACAGAAACACTTATCAGACAGGACATTCCAAGAGCTCAGTTCCCAGCAGGCCACCAAGAATGATGAAGATAGCTTTCTTCTTGGGAATGTGCAGGGTTCGAGAAGCCCTGGCCTGCTGAGGTAACCCTTTCTGATGCAGGAACCAGTTCTCACAGGAAGAGCACACTGCCTGTTGGGCCTTGATGGACGGAGTCCTTTGTCTACGCAGTGGAGGCTCATGTCTTTTGCCAAAGCCTACGAGACTGCTATAGCCTAACTATTATCTACCAGGCAAGAAAAATTGCAGACTCTTTACAGTTCTTGATGGGCAATTGTTCAATCCTTAATGCAATTGGGAAGACCCAATTCTATCAATCCTATGTGAGGACTTGCCCTTTTACCCAAGTAGTTTTGCTTCGTAAATCGAGGTATTGTTCAAAAATGTAAGTTAATTGAAAAAGTTTTCTTCAAAGAAATCATTTAATTGAGATATATCTATTGAAGAGACTGTGATATTTTGCTTTTATAACTTTTACATAGAGTTATATTTAGTGTGTCATTTCATTGGACTATAAAATAACAGGTGCAAATTATTCCATGTACAAAATAATAGTTGTACTTTAAATTAAGGATGGCAGTTATGGAAAAATAAGTAACTGCCTTTAGAAACTTTCTAAATTGTGTTAGTTCCTTTCCCTTTCCTGAAAAGATATTTTTACTTCTGCTCTTAAAAGTTTAAATAATATACTCATGCAATTTAAGAACTATATGTTTATTTAATTGGGCCCTGATAATGAAGAATTTCTTCTCTTAATTGATTCTCACTTCTCAGCAACCCCTTTAAGATGTCTAGTTCAGAGGGGATCATCTCTTTTATTGAGGCACATTTATCCACAGGTATCCTACATTTCCACAAACTTTATGAGTATGTAACTAACTGTCATGTACTCATAAAGCTTATGAGGACAATATCTACTTTCCTTTGATCTGGACAATTTTTTTGTAGATGTTTGTATTGCAAATAACATCGGAGGGTATAGTGACTCCCTCCAGAGCAACAAGCAGGCATGCTTACTGACCATCTTGAAACGCTCCAGTCCACCCTGTCAGCGTTCTTCTCCTAAATCAGACCCGGCATGTGCAGGTGTCCCCTGGACACTCAGTTGAAATTGTTTGAGGAACCAGTGCAAAAAGTGCTGATACTCTGGTTACTGCTTTTGCTGTCAGAAATAAATTGCCCTCCTTCTCTGACCCAGGAATTTTGTATACTCTGCAGCATCCTTAAAACTGTGTCAGGTTCACTCGTTAGATTGCAAATAGGTAAAATGTTAGACACATCACAGTGTGTAGGCAGTCTTTTTCTTCTTTTTTTTATAGAGAGAGAGGAAGGAGGGGGGAGAGAGCGAGAGAGAGAGAGAGAAGAGAGAGAAACATTTATAGGCTGCCTCCTGCATGCACCCCGGCCAGGGATCAAACCTGAAAACATTGGGTATATGGGACGATGCTCCAACCAACTGAGCCAGCCTGACCCCCCAGCCAGGAGAAAATAAAGAGCAGGAAAATAAAAAAGGCCTACATTATTACTGTTACCGTTGAGCATTACTGAACAAAACTAAATCCGAAGGAAATGCTGATACAGAAGAAGACATACATTAAAAAAATGGGAGGATAACAGATTTCTTCTTATTATTTTGCATATTAAATGTATTGGGGAATCTACCAAAGCTCATTTTCACACACACCCAAACTGAGGCTCATAAAAACGTATATACTAAATGAAAATCCAAAGTTATATTAGGATGTCTGTAGTTGTTTGAGTACATTCAGTAAAAGTAAAAAAAAAAAAAAAAATCTGTCTAAGGTCTTTAATATCTTCATGTCTACAGGGATTATTACTGATTTGCATCAGCGATTGGACCTGGGCTTTTTAAACTTAAACTGGACTCTCCTATTGTGAAAATCTTAGTTATTTAACTATCTACCTTAAAGACTGTTTTCCACTTACTATGTTGCTACCTGTGTACATTTCTCTTATGGTGAGAAGTACTGGTCAGATAATACAGAATCTGGCCCATTTCATGTTTATAATAATTCATTTTGTAATAGTTACTACATGTACAAATGTGCTAGAGTTGCCATGGCACAATAGCATAGACTGGGGACTAAAACTACAGAAATTTATTTTTCACAGTACCTGAAGCTGGAAGCCCAAAATCAAAAAGTCTGTCAGTTTGGTTTATTCTGAGGGGTTTCTCCTTGTCTCCCAGATGGCTGCCTTGCCATGTCCCCACCGGGCCCGTCTCGGTGTACAAGTACTGTGACGGGGTGCAGCCAAGTCCCCTCCCAAAAAAGGGTTGGTAACAGGGTCCAGAACTTGAAGTGTCCAGGAAATATAAAATACAGGATATCCTCACCCCCGCAAGTCTGAACCAGGGGATGGGACACATAGAAGAGGGCCATTGAGAGTTGTTTTGCATGTCAACAGTTGGCCAGCTTCATACCTGATATGCGAAAATGGTTATTTTACATATCTATAACTGCTGGCTAGCTTCATAGATATGTTAAGTAATTGTGGACAAGCTTAGAGCCAGGGAAATGGGAGTGGCTTCAACCAAGGATGGAACTGGGAGGCAGTGCCCACCCCCACTCCCTGTCACGGCACCTGCCTAAGAGCTTGGAGATGGTTTGCTCCACGCCTCAGGGCCACACCTGCCTGGTCTTACTATGGCAGCCCAGAAAGGCTGGAAAAATACGCGAATGCTGGCAGGTGTAGTGG
The DNA here is from genome assembly GCA_004026765.1 of Micronycteris hirsuta. NCBI lineage: Eukaryota > Metazoa > Chordata > Mammalia > Chiroptera > Phyllostomidae > Micronycteris > Micronycteris hirsuta. Next base: position 22,820 of record PVJI01000798.1, on the reverse strand, counting down.
ATTGTGGAAGGAGTTTGAAAAGGGGTCATAGAGGAAGCTTCGTGCTGGGATTTAAACCCAGATAAGGCATCCATGTGGAGGCTAACCACATGGTTTTGAAGTCCCTTTCCCACGCAGCTTAGGGAACAGAAGAGCAAGATGTAGCAGACAAACAGAGCTCTCTTTTAGAGGTTCAGAAGAACACAGGAGAGACAATGCAGGACTAGGGACAGGGACAATGCAAAACCTTGCAGGGAAGGAAAGAGGTAAAAGGACTCTCTCTGGTGGGCCATGAGAAGATGCCCCATGGGTTTGGATTAAGAACTGGAGACACAGCTGATGGTGCTGGGAACTGCTGGAGGCCGGCCAGCAGAGCACAGATTACTGGGAAGGGCCAGGAACTCCTGGAGCCACAGATTCTTATTTTCCCTGAGATCTAGTACCCCTGACTGGCCTGCCAGGGCAAAGGGGGAAGGAAGGACTACATGTATTTGTGGGTGTTTTAAGGGACTTTGGGATTTTAACAAAGACATTAAGTCTTTACTCTAAGTCTGTATAACTCATGAATAAATAGTCCCTTTTCTTTTCACCAAACTCTGACATTTGAGAGCCATAATTGCTAAGGGTCGAAGGCAAAAGAAACCTAGTACAGGGGGGCCCTGGAGAAGAGAGGGTCCATTGGGTAACAGTATCTTATAGGACCATTCTGTAACAGTACTCCTGGTGTCTCTTCATTTTACAAAGAAGCCAGTCCTATCAGATCAGTGACCTATTCTAATAGCCTCATTCTCTTTAAAGACTCTTTCCAAATATAGTCCCATTTGAGATATTATAAATTAGAGCTTCAACATATGAACGAGAGGGCACCATTCAGTCTGTAACAATACATTTAAACTCCTCCAGAGGGAGGTATTAGTTCATTCCCTTAGGTCTTACCAACTTTGAATAAATAAGAAGATAACAACGTAGTGCCTCAAAATTTGAAACCCATACCATGAACTATGATAACTTTTCCAGGATAATAGCCATACTGTGAGTCCTTGGTGATTAAGCCGCAAATCACAGAGCTCTTTAAAACACCCACATCACTCTACTACTTCTACTAAAACTCCAGTGTACAGATTAAAAAAAAGGGGGGAAGAAAACATAAAAGTTCCTAGCCCTGGTGTGCCTTTGAACGAAAGTTTTCTGTTCCAATCACCCTACATAAACAAAGCAATTAACTCTCTACATTTTGGTCTCTCTTCATTTCAAATTAGCCTCATTTACATTTTGTGTTCCACTAATGCCCATTCATTTCAGTGCTTTGCACACTGCAATAGCAATGGATAGAAGCAATACAGTAATAGATAAACATGCTTATGCATTTATTTTAGTTTTGTAGGATGTAGTGTGACCACAAAATGAGAAGTAGTCAGTAGCTAGACATCACCAGGCAATATTTATTTATTTTTGTTTGCTTGAATGCTGTTTTTTACTTGAAATAAAGAAGCACTCTGCATGTAAAATTCCTTCCTCTGACAATTCAATTGGTTACCTGGAACCTGAAAAATAAGCATTCAATGAATATGAGCTATAGAATTAGCTCAGTCCCAGTGTTTAAAATAAGGAACAACATCTGTAACTATATACCCAGTCAAAGGCCCAGGACTAGGTCTTTGTGTTGCAAACATTGCACAAGTGTATGTTTTCTTAAGTTCTTGATACTCAGCAAAAAATATTACATAAAAATTGAGAGATATGGATTGAATTTTTATAGCATTTTAAGTAGTTAGTCAAAAATGTCAAAACAACTTATGAATCAATGACTTTATATGTGCCTTTAGTACCTTTATATCTAAAATGAGGACATGAATAGCCACCATGAGAAGGGCCGTGCCATTTGCACACAACTGAAAACAAAGCATACACACAAATACTGTGAAAACTTATTGTTTCAAAGGCACCCAAAGTAAACTGAATCAACCCTGAACTCTTATTACCTGGTGGGTGTTTGTCATGGATATTGAATTACTCCACAGTTATAACTAAGGTAATACATCTCTGTCTTTTGATGAGGAAGCAGGGGATCCTTAAGGGGAAAAAATGCACATCTTCATTTACTTAGTCTAAGACCTTTATCAATAAAAAATCTGCAAAAAAACAAACAGAAAAAGAAACAACTAAGAAACAAATCAAACTATATGAGCTGCAAGTTCCTCATTTTTAAATATTAGAATACTAAGAGCTTCTCTCAAAAATTCTTTTCAGATTCAAAATCTGCAATTATAATAAAGATATAACAAATATGCACTTAAATACTTCTAGCCATCATGGTTTTTGGGTTTTCCTCCAGCCAAATTCACATACACGATGCAAGTGTGGAATAGGCAAAGAGAGGTGATCACTAGAATTGTGGTTTTGTCAAGTGTACAAGTGTTTCATCATTTGGCCGCTGTTTCCCCTACCCCAGATCCATCATTTACATTTCAAATGCTTACTTTGCATCTAGAGAGTTTGGCGCCTAGAGATGGTATCACCAGGGCACTCCGTGCAATTAACTTTAAATTGAGGCTCAACCAATGAGAGGCTCTGGTAGGAGATTAGAACTTGGGTAAAAGATGTTCAGGGTATTACTTTCTGTCCCTCTCCTCTCTGGAATGTCTTTCGTGGCAGTAGCAGTGTTTACGATGGTTCTAATTCTCAGTAGAACAGGTATACTCATTGCTTTTTTTGCTTCAGTCTTAATGTCTTTTTGCAATTAGTAGGCCCCAGCTGCCTCAAGATCCTAAGCTGGTTCCGTTAATACTTCTGATGCCTATAAATAACCTGTAAATATGCCCTCCATGAAGATTCTTGAACTATGTGAGTTGGAGTCTATTTCTCTCAAAGTGCTCATATTTCACATTAGTATGACAAAGCAAAGGCCTTTACTGTATATCCAAAGAAGGGGCTATAATAACTGCTTACGGAATATATTAAGAAAATGGACAAAGTATGAAAAATTGGATTAAAAATAATATAGTATACTGTAAGGGTTCACTTGAAGTTAATCATCATGCATTTAAATGTTCAATACCTCGTCTCACATTCTCAGTCTTATCTGATGACTTTGCTTCGTATTTCAGTGACAAAGACTGCAGTCTTCAGTAAAGAATTTCTAAACACTTCTGCCTTAACAATCCATCTTTCAGTTTCTGTAGCTACTCAGTCTTTCAGCTTGGGTGAACAGTTATATAGCCGATCTTTCTGCTTATGATTTAGATTCCATCTGATCTTCCATACCCCAAAAGTTTGCTCCTGAAGTTTTCCCCTCTCTCATATACATTATTAACATTTGCTGTCTTGGCGATATTACTATCAGCATACATGAATGTTATTCTTCTACAATAGTTATGTGATCTTTCAGCAGCATTTGGTAGAATCACTCAATCCATGTGTACGGAAACAGAATTTGGCTTTGCCTAAAGAAAAGTTTGGGCTTGGTCCCATCTCCTTGGAAAATAAACTCTAAACTCCTGAATTTCCTGAGTGATAAGATTGTGTTATTCTTGATGGGCCTCCAGGACCAGACCTGACAATGTACATTAATAAGGTGATGTCTAGTGACCCCATGATATGAGCTCCATTGCCAGGGAATGAGACACTGGAGACTTGAGTTCAACCACGTGGAAATTTGTAAGTCACTTCCACAATGATTCCCCCAAAAGAAAGTCTTGGACCCTGACTCTTGGAGAGCTTCCTTAGTGGGTAACATTCTCTGAGTGTTGTTATCCGTCAATGCCAGACGAGTAACATGCCCCAGTGACAATAGAAACCACATTGGAACCCTAGCAGACATGGCCCAACACGTTTCTTCTCTTGGCTAATTTTATTTGTGCCTTCCCGGTTATAAACCGTGACCATAAGTCCTGTGAACCCTTTTAGTGAATTATTATAGCTGAGGGTGGTGTTGAGAACCTTGTGTTTATAGTTGGTATCAAAAGTGAGGCCACTCTTTGAAGGCTGTTTCCTCAGCCCTGCGGTTTGGCTAACTCAGTACTCCTCTTCGACAAAACTGCTTTCACATCCAGGATGCCACAGTTTAGTGATTTTCCTCTTTCTTTCATTGTTCACCCCATTGCAGTCTCCTTTCCAGTTTTTTCTCCTTCCCTTATATTTTAAACTCATAGTGCTCTCAAGCTCCCCTTGAGAGCACTATGAGTTCTCCTTTCTCCTTTTTATCTGTAGTAATTTTTTGTGATCTGATCCCATCTCAAGAGCTTAAGTATTATGTCTTTACAATGTACCACATAGGTATCTTCAGTCTGTCCTTTCTCCTCAAACTTAAACTAGTCTATGCAATGACTTAATTAACACATGCATTCAGACATCTAACAGACTTTTTCCCCCAATATGTATTTGTATTGTATGGGTTAGTTTGAAATTTTAATGAGAAACACATAGCTATCAATAGATATATATGATTATTAGTATTGTTAGGATGGACTTCACCTTAGCAAATGGTATTAACAAAAGAAATATAATTTTGTATTTTAACAGACCACTCTAATTCTTTTTTTATTTTTTTATTTTATTTATTTTTGTTCAATTACAGCTGTCTGCGTTTTCTCCCTCCCACACCCCCAGCCCATCTGACCACTCTAACTCAACAACCATTTTGATGCATCCTTTATCTTCAGATGGCCCAGTAAAATGCAGTGATCTGTAAAAGCAGGAGAGAAAAATGTTCTTTAGGAATTCTTGCCGAAAACTATGTTTTAAAACAAAGAACATTATGATGCACATTTTCAAACCTTTGAGCAAGTAGCATAACTTTACAGTAAGAGACAACTGTTACAAGAAATAAAGTGAAGTGTTGAAGGACACCAGTTTTGGATCAGATGGACTGCTTGGTGTTGTTCCCAGCTCTGTCCTGCGTGACCTTGGCTGTAGTTTGACATTACCCGGCATCACCTCTCTAAAACTTCATTTTTTGTCTCAGTTGAGAAAAGGTAACAACTTGGGTAATGTAAGAATGAAGGAGAAAATGTGCATGAAATTCAGTCTGAAATGCCTTTAATAAACATTTACTATTATTATTATATTAATAATCTAAACAATGATCATCATAATTAATGCAAATTATATCAGGAAACATACATAACTCTTGAACGTTTTCTGCAAACTCATGGATACAGCTTTGTCCTACTAAGCAGACATAGGACAGACTCATTAATGCAAGCAGTGGCAATTAACCAAGCATTCCAATTCTATTAGACAGTCTTACATCCTTCATCAGAAATTTTGGAGGAGGATATGCTCTCTTGATTTCTGAAAAAAAAGGCGTTCATCCCATGCTTACCTCAGAAGATTGATTGTGTGTGGATGCTTCATTTCTTTTAGAAGAAATCAAATTAATAATTAACTCATTCATTATAAGGGCTTACCTGGAAAAAATTAGTAATTGCCACAATAATAGATGAGGTTAAATAAAGGGATTGCCCTGAATCAGGAAAAACATGATTGTAAACATTTATTTTTAGCAGGAAATAGCGGACTTATTTTTTTCTAAGTTTTAAAATTGTTTGGCCCTGGCTGGTGTAGCTCAGTGGATTGAGCGTGGGCTGGGAACCAAGCGGTCCCGGTTCGATTCCCAGTCGGGGCACATGCCTGGGTTGCGGGCCAGGTCCCTGTTGAGGGCCATGTGAGAGGCAACCATGCATTGCTGTTTCTCTCCCTCTCTTTCTCCCTCCTTTCCCCTCTCTCTCTAAAAAATAAAATAAAAATAAAATCTTTAAAATTGTTTGAAAGTACACTGACTTCTATGCTATAATTTTAACATATAATTAGATGCACATGGAAAAGGAATTGTAATTTTAGCTTATTAGGTTAAAAGAATAGCAGCTTTTATTTTCATATGATAAGAAAATTACAACGTAAGTTTCACTATCAGTCAAAACAACTCCCAAATCGAAAAAGAAAAATAGAAAAATAGAAAAAGAAAAGAAAGAAAGATTCTAAAGTTGACCAAAATGAGTAAATTGCTGTTTAATAAAAATTGAAGACTAACATGTGCACAGCTGATTGTTGATGCCGAAATTGTAACAGATAAGTTGTAACTTTGGTTAAATTCAGAATGTGCCATTCAGTTTCTACTTACACGATAAAATCATTCCTTCGATTTAAAATACTCAAAGTCTCTTTTGTAAAAATTTAACTAATTTTTATTCCTTATCAGCATCCTCTGTTTATTTCCCCTGTTATGGAATGAACGTTTGTGTCTCTCTAAAATGTGTATGCCACAGCCCTCCTTCCAATGTGATGGCACTAGGTAGACCCTTGGGAAGTAATTAGGATCAGATGATGTCCTAAGGTTGGCGTCTGCGTCAATAAGATCAGCGGCCTTGTCAGAACTACCAGAGAACTTCTTCCGGTCTCTGCTCTGCAATGGGAGGATACAGGGCAAAGCTGGCAGCCCAGGACCTGTTAGAGGCTCCTCCTCCCCAGAATCCAACCATGCTGACACACTGATTGATCTCAGAGTCCAGCCTCCAGAACTGTGAGGTGTAATTTTTGTTGCTTCTAAGCCACCCATTCTCTGACAGTTTGTTATATCAGCAGAGCTAAGACAATATCCCTTTTAAATGTTTCAGCTTCTTTTCTCCTAATCCGCACTGAGTGAAGTCAATCCAGTCAATTAAATTTCCAACCACATTTCTTAGCCAAGATTCCCTCATTCTCCCACATAGTTGTCATATTTTTTGTTTTGTAAATCCTCTGATTTCTTTTATTTCTTTTTAGTATTTTCATTGTGGGATTAATTATACAATTCTAATGCAGCTTCCTGTTTTATTTTTTCAAGCCTTCAAAGTCTGTTACATGATATAAAGTGAAACCAAATAACTTCCTGCTGGCCTCAGCTTATCCAATTCTCCAGGCTGCATAATGCTCTCAGTGGGATAAAAAGGTAAGCATTCAAGTAGGTCAGGGATTTTCTTACGAATAGCATTGCCACTCTATTGCTCCAGAAAATAACAGGAACACATTTTTATCTGATTGCGAAGCCTTTGGCATCTACTGTACACTTTCAAGGCTGCAGGCCACAGTGGAATAGGTTGAATTAATCTCTTTAGCTTTAAGCTTGTTTATCAAAAAGGAAATAGGCCGTATGCTAAAGTCTTAGGTCAAGTCCTGTGCTTTCACAACCCTGTGCCACCTGCGTACAACTGAGATGTGACTTAATAACGTCTTTACACCTTGAATAATGTTTTCCAGCTGCCTTATGATGGCAGAGCACAGTAAGACCTTGTGTAAATGTTGAGAGAGATATAACATTAATGCAGTTTTGAATCTAGGAACAAGAGTGTTGAAAGATTTTACCATCTTTTGGGAATTCAATAAAAACTGAGGTGTAAATTTGGTTCCATTTAAAAAAAAATATGTCTATATATACTGCCTAAATATAAGTTCATATTTAAAGTGGAGTCATAATCCAAAATTGTTAGAGTAGACATGAAACATGGTATTACCAAATTATCTCTTGAATAAATATTAAATGTTAAATTATGTTAATTTTGAGGTCCTTCAGAAAAATTCACGGCTGTTCTTTTGGATAGTTTAGTTTAGATTCTCTTAGCGTTGTTAGTGCAAACTAATGGCGTACTTTTCGAAGCCTGGTTGGTTGTCATTGCTAATCAGGTAGTGGCCTTGGACAAATTTATCAAGTTTGCAAAACGTGTCTTTGTCAAAGTACTGTTGTGGAGGGAATAGAATTCTTCTAGGTTGTCAAGGGAAATGCATTTCAGGGACACAAAACATAGGAGAATTTGAGGTGTCGCGGCAAGATCTATAAGAGTGAAAACAAAGGAAGGGCTTGGCGACGTCTCATCCACAACCGGGTGCCTCATCTCCATCTCGATGCTGGAGAAGTCCAACTTCTGGGGCCGCATGTCTGCCCTCGTCGTCACTAAGTCCAAGATGAGCGCCAGGGCCCAGAGATGCAGAACACCTCTCTATCTCATTTCCCCATCTGCTCATCCACCACCAAGGCATAATGCTGCCTGAGTTGCAGAGCACTCTGCTCTGACTTTCACCGCTGCTAAAGAGAGCCTCAGGCATTTGCTAAGCTTTGATTTTATTTTCTTGGTCTTCAGAGAGCATAGGCTTTCTTTCAAACTATCCAATCTCTTCCCTGACTTTTTGCAGGCTTGTGCCCGTGCCCTCCACGTATCTGTCTCCTTCCTGGATCTTTCTATGTCAGTGCCCTTATACTATTGGGTCCTTCCCCCAGATTTCCCCAGGCTACTCCCCTCCCCTTTGTGGTCACCATTTTGGCTCCTACTGCACATGCCACATAGTTGTGCTTCCTCAAATGGCTTCTATTGCTCATGCATCTAGCAAAGCATTCCCCCTTACTGTTTCTCTCTCCCCGTTAATCCAGGAGAACTGAATGGCTTTTCCCTGGGGAGTTGGAAATCCGCCCCCTACTTGGGGATCAGTGCCTGTTTGGTGGAGGATGCAGCTGTTCCTAGGTGTCTGTGAAGCTGCTGTTTCCTGACTTAATCGGGCTTAATCTCTTTTCCTCCCTTCTCTTTTCTCAAAACCTATGGAGCTAACCACAGTAACACTATACTACCTTTTAAGACTTCCTGAAGTCAGGACCTCCCCTCTCCCTTTGCCCCCAAGGCCAGCTCCACACCATCTCTTTCTGCAATGTATTTCCTTTGCAGCATCTGTGTCTTTCTACACACACTTATTGAAAACCCACTGGGGTGTTTCCCTGCCTAGAAAAACTGTGGCTAAAAAAGTATATATTCAACATGAAAAACGTCTTATCAAATTTTAAGTATTAAAGCTTTTGAACATGAGAAAAAGTGAAAAACTAAATGAACTAAAATGGTGTGTTAGTATCAGAACTTATTTACAGAAAGAGTGTCAGTTATAAGAATCATTGGAAGTCAACTATGAAGCTGGTTAAAATGCATTTCTGTGCCCTACCCCAGACATTTTCGAAGTGTAGATGGAACTCAATAATACGCATGTTTAACAGGAAATATGAAAAGAATAATTACTACCTCAGGATTGAAAGTTTAATAAATGGCACTCTGAATAATTTACTGACCACAATTTGAGAGAGAGTGATTAAGGTTTGTTGCATATTGGGGGTGAATATGCTAGCTATGGGAGAGAAGAACCACCCAGTCAAAACACAGAGAAAAACTGATTGAAAAGTATCAGCAGACCGTTGTCACAGTGCGTTAAATAACAACCACCCCCAATCTCACTGATTTATAATAGCAATGAATTATATTTCCACGTCTATGTTGGTCTTACTGTTATAGGAGAATCTCCCAAAAACTCAGTTCTTCTCACTGATGGTGAAGAATTACAGATAAGCAAGCCTATTAGCATGGAGGCAGGGCTTATTGGTATAAGTTCTCCTGGCAGAGAACGAGCCTTACCAAGGTAGGGGAGAAAGACAAGAGCGGGGGTGGGAAGAGCAAGAGTCCCAGGTCCTTTCTTCTGAGGACTTACATAGTCGATGGGATGGGAGTGAAGAAGTTACATGTTGATCCACAGGTGGATTGATGCCAGCTTTGGGGGTGGAGAGGCATGAATACCCAAAAGTGTTAATGGACTACTTCCTTTGCTCTCAGTGGGCCCTTTCCCACATCTCAGGCTTTGGGATGAGAGCACAGTTTCAAAGGCTTTCTCTCCCGAATAGTGGAGAGGATACATAGAATTTCAAGGACTGCTCACCTCCTGTGTTAGCAAGGCGTTTCTCCCGGTTGTTTTAACACCTGGCAATTTTATTGGACCGGGCTCAGGGGTGCCGAGTTAGTGTGTGAGACATGTCTCCCCCTCCTCCCTGCTCTGGTTTGCTATCTGTCCTACCTAACGTTACCTGGCCAGCTCTGCTTGGGGGCCGCAAAGGCTGGGACTCCACAAGTCTTTATTTTAAGGTTCTGGCTTAAGGAGCAGCAACTGCCTAAAGGAAACTCTAAATTCTTGTAGCAATTACGTGAGGCTCTAGGGGCAAGCACAAGTGAGTTGGCATCCTATTGGCCAACGCAAGTTAAATGGCCAAGGCTGGTGTTAGAAGGGTGGTTCTGTGTCAAGTTCAGGCAGGGGTCAGAATACACACCGGTCATTCGTATATAATTTAATAAAAAAGACTTTTGGATGGGGTATAAAGATGTTAACTAGATAACAGAAAGGTATCCCCCCTATGTCTATGAGAAAAAAGAGAGGAGTTCCAAATAACTAAACTCTGTAACTATAGATGAGGAGCCCTCTTATGGACTGAATTGTGTTCGCCCAAAATTTATTGCTTGAACCTAACCCCCATGTGACTATACTCAGAGATAGAGCCTTGAAGGACATAATTAAGGCTAATGAGTCCCAATTCAATTGGGCTGGGGTCCTCACAAGAAGAGACATCATGAGGGCACAGGCACAGAGGCAAGGTCACAGGAGGACACAGCCAGAAGGTGGCCATCTGCAAGCCAAGGAGACAAATCTCAGGAGAATCCCACACATGCAGCACCTTGATCTTGGGCCTCTAGCCTCCAAAACTATGAGCAAAACTAGGAGAAGGTTGTTTAAACTACCCCATCTGTTATCCCGATCAGATGGACACTGTCGCTGAGCCATGAGGCTGAAATTGAGATTCGTGGAGGAGGTCCTGCTCATTCGATTCTGAAGAAACGTTAGTTCCTTGGGCATTTGAGGAATCAACTCTGATGGGTAAAGTCTTGATTACATAGAAAACAACGTTTTGTGAAACCATGTAGCATCAAAGTTATTCTGTAAAATTGATTTTTTGGAAGTAGCACAAGTGATAGTTCCCTCTAATGCATAGATTTTGTTAAAAATTCCATTCAATATTTCTTTAACTCCATAATAGCATTTCACTTTTGTTTTGCCCTAAGAAACTAAATCAATTCACAGCAAAAACAATGAATAAATATTTAAAGGAAGGAGCACAGTCAGAATATTAATCATTGTTTTATGTAGGAACACCTAATACTTCAAATATCATTAATAGTGACAATAATAGTGGAATATATTGTCCTTCTTCATAAGACAAATTCTAATAAAACAAGGTGCAAATTAAATAGATTGGATGCTAAATATTTTAAAAATGCAAGAAAATAATTATACTGGTAAAAAAAAATACATTCAGTTCAAAGTAATAGTAAGACCCAGCAGGAAGATTGAAAAACCCACCAGAGCCCACACGGATGGTGAATTCCTACCAATTAATTGATAAGCCACCAAAATAACAACTTACATCTGAGAAGTCTACAAAGGAAGTCATATTACCCATGCATAATGGGAAAATTGTAAATTTTCACAGTTATAAAAATATGGTTTCAAATATTTTATCACTATAGAAATTTACAGTCAATACTGCGTCCGATATTTAGGAGTTTCAGGAAAGCTTTATTCTACATGTCCAAGCATACAAAGCAAATGATTCTGAGAGTTATAAACCCGTTTACAGAACTCTGGTTACCTGGAGTGAATTATAAAGGTTTAAATACACAAAATCTTTGACAAAAACAAGCTCAGATTAAATGTTGCACCACCTTGCTTGTAAAGGTTCTTTGCCAACGTTTACTTTCAGGTCTGTTCCTTCTTTCCCAGCCCTGGGCACCTCTCTGTTTCCTCTCCTGAGTCTCTTGGCCCCTCTGTTCCTTACCTTCCTCTCACCTCACTGCCCCATTGAAAACAAAGGAGTGCCTGTTTTTCTTCTACACAGCATTTGCATACTCTCTCCTGTTGTTTTGTTTCCTGCCCACATCCAATTGCCACACAAAGTATCCAACATGTTTTACAATAAACACAATTTCTCCACCTAAAAGAAAGAATGCAATGCTAGAACCAGGTCACCCACAGTATGTGTTGGATGCGTTCCCAACTCTGCATTCAGTAATATCACCTTGGCAGCTTTAAATCAGTGCATCGGTGTGTGTGGGGGGGAGGGATTTAGATAATGGGCATGAGCAAATCGGGATTCATTATTTCTCTCGGTGTGTCAGTTGTTTACTATAAAATGGCATTACACTGGAGCTATTTGTTGTTATCAAATGATATCAACAAAGGAGAGGGTATTACCTAACACTTAAAGGTTCATTATGGGCTGATAATCCAAGTGTTTTATATACCTTAAGTCGATCAGTACTGGAATAATCTATCTAGAGAAGGTACTAGAATTATCCATATTATGAAATGATGATACTGAGGTCAGAGGTGTTGGATCTCATTCAGGCAATACTTCTAGTAGGTGCTGGAGAAGCAATGTGAAACAAGAGCTCCAGGTGTTGGAAAGGGAATGTCTTGGAGCATTAAGACCTAAGTAGATGTCCCTATATTCCATTCTTGGCTTTTGACCTTGGGAATTTTGTTAATCTGAAACTAAATTTCCCCAAAAAAACTACAGGAAAAAAATATCTTTTATTATTCTTTGGGAATCAGTTTTGTAAAGTTCTCCAGTAGTTTAAAATATGTAAGTGAGAGAAAAAGAGAAGAATTAGAAAAAAATATTTTAAAAGTTAATGGATGAAAATATTGAAATTGATTACATAGCTCAAGACACAGATTAAACAAATGTTATATTCCCAAGCTTGGAAATACAATTAATCATGTAACCAGAAAAATAATAATACTGTTGGTAAAAATCAGAGAAAAAGATAAAACTTCTAAAGAAACCAAAGGACGAAAAGAGACACTATTTTCAACAAACGGACCATAAGACTGACAGCTCACATATCAAAAAAAAATAATGGAAAAGACAAATTATTGTGCTGTCCAAAAAGTTTGTTTGTTTTTTCCGTAAGATGGCTCTAGTAACAATTAGTTGTTTTTCACTTCATTCAAACAATTTTGTTAGATTGTATTGTGACAGCTGTCACATCAACATGCATTTAAAAAAACATGAAATTGGTGAACTTTTGTGTGGCCGTTTTAATATTGAAGATGGAAGAAAATGCAAGACATTTTCAGCATATTATGCTTTATTATTTCAAGAAAGGTAAAAACACAACTGAAATGCAAAAAAAAAAATTAAAGATTTGTGAAGTGTATGGAGAAGGTGCTGTGACTGTTGAACATGTCCAAAGAGGTTTGTGAAATTTTGTGCTGGAGATTTCTCGCTAGAACATGTTCTATGGTCAGGGAGACCAGTGGAAGTTGATAACGATCAAATTGAGACATTAATTGAGAACAATCAATGTTATACCACATGGGAGATGGCCAGCATACTCAAAACATCCCAATCAGTAAAGTTACTGGTGAAAATGAAAAATACATTTTTATTTTACAGAAAACAACTAAACACATTTTTTGGCCAACCCCATAAATGAAAAAATGCAATTTTGTTAGATATAACTGCTTAACTAGATTTCTGTGGCCCAGAAAAAAAAAATGAAGGCAGAACTTATTTACACAAATGTTAAAGGAAATCATCATTAGTGAAAACTTAAAATAAAAAAAAGACTTCTTCAAGCACAATAATTATAATGGTATTGAATAAAAGTATGGAAATATAGAAAAAAATGCAAAACAATACAAAGTGCAAAGATATGGGTAAATCTAAATAAATTTGATGCAATAATACCAATAGAATATGAAGTTTAAATATATATCTGCAATTTAAACACATGAAAACAATAACACAAGGTAAGAAGTGAGAAAGTGAAGATTTAGAGATCCACGTTCTTTTGATTACTTAAAAGTTGCAAAAATGGTATGTCATTAAAAGTTTTAGGGTAATTTCAAGCAGAATGGTATATTTAAAACTATGTCTAACTAATTAATGGAATAAAAGTAGTAGAGTAAAAATGAAATTATAGATGAAATAATTTAATCCAAAAGAAGATAAGAAATTAGATGAAATGGTACTTAAACAAGGCAAAAACTGTTAAGTGTATAGCATATACAGAACCAGATTCTTCAATGGCATGAGCAGGGTCAGTTGGGGAGGTGGGGGTAACGTGTTGCCGGGGAGTCATGCATCTAAATTTTACAAGCAGAAAAGGTGACCTACAAATGATGGAGAAGCATACCATATAAACACTAATCAAAAGAAGCCTGGGTACCAGACAAAGTAGATTTTAAAGTTGAGACATTACCAGAAATGAAGAACAGTCTTTCAGAGTAATTTTTAAATATTGCCAGTGCATCTATCTGTATAAATATAATATCCATTCAAAATAAACTCCTCTTAGAAAACTGAAGATAAAGGAGAGTTTCAATAATATGGAAAAAGGTATTTCCAAAATCCACTAGTTATCATCTTGGTGGCTCATTATTAAAACCTTTTCTCAGAATTGCAGTGAAACTAGGACGTATTTTGTCACACATGCTTTCGACACCGTGCCTGATCTTCTACCGTATAGTAAGACAAGAAAATTTTTTGTAAACCTTGTAAATCTTAGTTTTTACTTAACACCGAAGTAAAAAATCAATTATAGGCAGATAATAGACATGCATATAATATGCAAAACAATAAAATAGAACAGTACATAGAAAATAACAGCATTAAGTGGGAAGAAGAAAAGATTTCCTAGGTCACATAAAGCATCATCCATAAATTAAGAGGCTGATTAATTGGTCTCCAATAAAATTAGAAACTCCGCTTATCAGAAGGTATGATTAAGACAATGAAAAGGTAAACCACTGGGTAGAGGAGGGGATTTGCAGTTGCTGTAACCAGAAGAGGACCACAAATCCATTTTCAAAAGGCAGCCAATTCAATATAGAGTTTTATTTATTTATAAATAAATATACATTTATATATTTAATATAATGTATTTATATTATTTATATATTCAACATATGCACTATATTTATATTAGTTGTATTTATATATTTATATGTATTTAATACATATAACTTAACAAGTAAATCATAATGGCCCGATTATGAAATATCAAATATTTGATAAAGGTAAGAGATATTTTCCTGTGTTGGTAAAGATTTCTTGCATCAAAAATATGGTTATTTCTCTTGACTACATTTTTTTTTCTCGGTGAGGTTACTTACTTATGATAATATGTCAGGATATGCTTGGCTTCCTCTAATGTTGGGCAGGGGTATTGATTTTCTTTTTTGGCTCTAAAAAGGGTATCTACAATATTTTACTCACATCTTTTTGCATTCTAAGATGATAAATATTTACAATTTTTCTTAATGGTGTGGTGAACATTCTGTGAAATAATAAAAGGCCATATAGAAAGATATACATTCTTTATTCCTGAAAGTAATGTCCATCTCTCCCTGAAAATGAGGATAATTTGGACTTGCTGATGCCTTTTTATCCTCAATATTTCATTACTCAACTATAGTGGCAGTGAAAATACTAGACCCTATGCCCAGGTTCCTGCGTTAGTGAATATAACACTCCTATATTCTGTTTTCTCTTGTTCAGATATTTGCTGTACCTGCTTTATCTGTGATGAGCCCCGCATGAGACTGTTAGTAACCAGGATAATTGTCAGGAGTACATTTTAAGTGGATTTTGGTGGATAAGTATATATCTAAAAATACATTTTTGTATTTTTTAAAAGTTTGTGTAACCCTCAGCTGGGCTGGTAGACCTCATAATATAATCTAATTTTATTTTAATAGTATAAATATGAAATTTAATTGATTATAGAGATTTGAAAGTATTAATTTTAAGCTATTTTTATGAAATTCAATGATAGCAGAATAAATTTTAAATAAAGTTTCTTTTATATTAAATACTTAAAATATAATTAACAGACAAAGAAATTGTTAATGAGTCATGAGGAGTATCAGATATATTATATACATATTTAATACATAACTGAATTATGTCCAGCTAATGTTCAGAAAGGAGTGGCTATTGGACTTCTTCCTCTAAAACTAAAAGATTTTGCCAGCTATGCAAAGAATGTCCTTGAATTTTACAAGCCTAAATTTATTACCAGGGAACTCAGCTAAGCAAACACATTTTTATCTGTTGACATTTAATCAAGCCAGACTTTTTTTTTTTTGCTCATTTGTTTTTTATTTACACAAAGCATTATATACACTTGGAATATTTTTCTCTCTCATTGAAATTGACCACAGCATGCTCTTTAGGCATAATATAATTAGGCAGGCATATAGACATTTCAGATATGTGAGATAAAGGGGAGAGAAAAAAGAGGGAAAATGTCCTAGTAGTAGTCACCCATTTAATATGTGGCTGTAATTGTGGTAAGTATAATTTTTTAGCTCAATATTTAAATGTAAGACCAGAACCTATATAATTCCTAGAAAGAAACTGGGCAAAACTTTTCGACAATGGCCTTGGCAGCAACTCTTTTGCACATGATACCAAAGGACAACCAACAAAAGCAAAAATCAACAGGAAGGACCACAAACTAAAAAGCTTCTGGACAGCAAAAGAAACAATAAACAAAATAAGAAGGCTGCCTATGGAATGGCAAAAAATGTAAAACATATATCTGATGAGAGGTTAACATCCAAACCATAGGGTGGGCAAAAGTAAGCTATTAGTGATAAAAATAATAAATTTAATAAATTTACAAAATAATATTTATAATATTTAAAATAATATTTAATAATATTACAAAAATAAACTGTGTTTCCTGCACTCACAATTGTAAAGCTATTATGGCAACCCCTGTATATTAAGGACTCATATAACTCTACAATAATAACAAGAAATCAAGTTAAAAAATGGGCAAAGAGACTCAATAAACATTTTTCCCAATAAGACATACGAATGGCCAACAGGCACATAAAAAGATGCTTAACATTGCTAATCATCAAAAAAAATCAAATTAAAACTCCAACAGGATATCACCTCACATCTATTAGAATGGCTATCATTAAGCAGTAAGAAATAGCAAGCATTGTGAAGGATGCATAGAAAAGGAGACCCTGGTGACTGTCGGTGAGACTGTAAATTAGTTCAACCACTGTGGAAAGCTGTATGGAGGTTCCTCAAAAATGGAATAATCATATAATCTAGTAACCCCACTTCAGAGTACATATCCAAAAGAAATGGAAACATTGTATCAAAAGATATCTGTACTTGTAATGAGCACATGTTTATGCAGCACTTTTTATAGTAGTCAAGATGTGGACACAACCTAAATGTGTAAACGGATTAGTAGATAAAAAAGTCGTGACATATGTAACAATATTTTTAAGCCATGGGAAAGAAGAAAATCCTGCCATTTGTAACAGCATGAATGGGACTTGACAGCATTATTCTAAGTCAAACAGAGCGGGACAAATATCTTTTGATATCACATATGTGGCATCTAAAAAGAGCCAAATTTATAGACACAGACTATTTATGGTGGTCACAAGGGGTCAGTGGTGGGAGAATTGGGAAGATTTTGCAACTGGAAGATGATTGACTTCTCCAGATTTAATACATGGCATTAATATTATAGTCAACAGTAATGTATTATATACTTCAAAGTTGTTAAGAAATTAGATCTTAAAGTTTTCAGCACCAAACAAAATAATAATTGTATGACATGATAGCGGTGTTAGCGAATGCTACAGGGTAATCATATTGCAGTCCATAAATCTATCAAATCCATACATCGTACTCATTAAACTTATATAATTCTACATATTAATTATATCTCAATAAAATATTAAAACAACTTTATGAAAGATTTGTCAATTTCCTAAGGAAGATCCAAAAAATCAGAAGGTTTTAGTAACCAGCTCAAACTGCATAGCTTATGCGTAAGACAGTTGGATATTTGCATTCAAATCCTGCTAAGTTTTGTCTTTTTGAATCTTCTAAAACTCTCTTCTGTCCAGGTGTGTACCGGCAAATAGAATGCAGATACATATTGCCCTAATCATGGAATATCTTGTTTAATCATTTCCATTTAATGCTTAGATTTAAGTTAAAAGTTATAAATTTATTCATTATTTAAAAATATTTCCATTGATATACCTTTAATTTCAATGGAATCATAAAATACTTTTAGTTTAAATCAATGTCAACAAATAGAAATTGAGTTTGTTTACATATTTTATTAGTGTTTTCTAAATTAAATCTGTTCATTTCTAAAATGATCACTTTTTAGATAAAGGATTTTTTTTTAAATGAGGTGTTTTATAAAACTAAGAGCACATTCTTGTCCTATGTTGGATGTTCGTTACATAGTGGGTCATGTAGGTGAACAGGTAGGTATTCCCAGATGTGAATAATATTAATTTAACAGGTAAATTAATGCACCTATTGTGAGCCAAATATTTTACTAAGCCAAGTGTGCTCCTAAAGACAACACAATAAACATTGTTCTGAACACAGATTATGTGAGGAGATTATAAAGATATACATTCACGATGACAGAGTTATAGTGGACATATTGGAGATAAAATATTCCTATGAAGCATCAGGGGAGAGAAGTAAAACATCTAGAGGAAATGATGTTTAGCTAATGTATAAGCATAGGTAGAACTTCATCATGACAACTTAGAGAAAAGTGTGAGAATTAGGGAATTTCATTAGTTTAAGTATAAACAGTCAGGTTCTTTATAAACATTTAAAATGAACTTCGCAAGAATATACTAAAAATGAAAAGTGGGTACTAAGATAGAAAATATACAAAACCCAAATCAAAGAGGACTGTTCAACATAAGCATCTCTCTTGATCTTATTGAGTATAGAAGCACAATTCTCACGTGATTTGGCAAGCTATTTGAATCTCTTGTTATAATATTTTAAAATTACAGTTTTCTTTCTGATTCTGAGAAACATTTTAAACAGAGCAAAAAAAAAAAGATTTTTTCAATGAGATCTTTTAGAGTATTCTGTGATCAACGTGTACCACCTCTGTACAATCAATCAGTTTACCTGAGGTTTATTGGCATAAAAATGTGATTCGGATCCCCTGAGCTTCATTTCAACCTGAAGTTGGGGAACAACAATGATGTGAATCTTTCTAGTAGAACACTTGAAAACAGATATTCCCATACTATATAGATGACCAAATTTGCCTATGAAATGGAAACCATACCAAAAATCATGAATTCCCATCAGCTCCACAGGCGCTTACTCTAAATGTACACAGCTGGTTAATTTGCAGAGTATCTGTTAAAGCCACCATTTGAAACAATGGACTTAATTTGCCTACGTTGGATAAAAACTTCCCAAAGAAATCATTTTGTGTTATTATTTACCAGGATATATCTAAGAAAAAATAATCAATAAACATAATTGGTTCAAGTTTAGCTAATCTGGATTATATTAAACAATGGAAATAATATTAAATGTATTTTTATTTATTTTTTATTTTTTAAAGGTAAGACTAGACTTTCTTTTTTTAAATTTTATTTATTTATTTTCAGAGAGAGGAGAAAGGAGAGAGAAAGAGCAATGTATGGTTGTCTCTCACATGGCCCTCATTGGGGACCTGGCCCGCAACCCAGGCATGTGACCCAACTGGGAATCAAACCTGGACCCTCTGGTTCCCAGCCCATGCTCAATCCACTGAGCTATACCAGCTGGGCTATTAAATTTATTTTTAAAAGAAGAAAGAATTTTGGTTTTATAAAATTAACTTTTTTGATAAAATGGCTGATTTCAGAACAGATAGAAGAGGATATGAAAGTAAGTTAACTGCCATTATAAATAAAAATAAAATAAACTCCAAAATGTGCAAGAAGATTGATACAGGATGATTACTGAATGCTTTAAAAAATAAAATGGTGATATCAAATTAGTGGAAAATGAAATGTACAGGCTTAAAAAAATACATTAGACAACTGTATTTGAACATCAATAAAAAAAAGGAGGAAAGAAAAACACATGGGCATAGCCAAAGGTGGGCAGGATCAAGCGTGGGGAGGTGGGGATGTCCGGGGTGGGTGGGAGTGGTGGGGGGAAATGGAGACAACTGTAGTTGAGCAACGATTTAAAAAAGATTTAAAAAATAACACATTAAGGCTATCGCCTTGATTTATTACTGACAGATACCTTTATTCTCACTCTACAAATCATACAAGAATATGAAGAGCACTTTAGGGAAACAGCAGGATCTAGCAAGCATGATTATATAGAGCTAAAATTTACTTGCTTATTGACTATTGCCTTTTTGACATGACAAAGACTTGGAAATTATTTTCTATGTAGTGCAAAATGTTCTATCTGTTGTGATATAACCCTTCCTCATTCTGCTTCTGAGAAGAACTGTGGGAAGGCAGTGGGGGAGTTCTAGGCTGTCTAGAGATGTGAGAATATTAAGAGGTTTATCTAATTTCATTACCTGTTGCTGCTAATGAACTTTTGTTTGTGTTGGTACTTTTAGTAGTTAAATTTCTTTCTTTTTATTGTATTATGTCTCATATCACCTCTGTAGCTTTTTTTTTAATGGTTCCTCTTATTTTTAGAATATCCTCCCTCTTTTCTCCATGTTTATTAGATATTATTTATTTTTTTAGGGACCAACTCTAGTCTCATGTATTCTGTGATATTTCGAATATCCAGTAATGACTATCTTTTTAAATGATTCTTAATTTTTACTTCCTGCTATCCTTCTTCGTATGATACATCCATGTATCCTTATTTTTTAAATTGAGATAGAATTGATGTATGACATTGTATTAGAGTTAGTTATACAACATGATTTGAAATGTGTATATATTGCAAAATGATTAACAAAAGTTTCGTTAACATCCATCACCATACAAACACATTTTTTTTCTCGTGATGAGAACTAAGATCTACTCTCTCAGCAACTTTCTTTTTTTTTTAAGATTTTATTTATTTATTTTTAGAGAGAGAAGGGAGGGAGAAAGAGAGGGAGAAACAGCAATGTATGGTTGCCTCTCACATGGCCCTCACTGGGACCCAGCCTGCAACCCAGGCATGGGCGCCGACTGGGAATCGAACTGGGACCGCTTGGTTCCCAGCCCGCGCTCAATCTACTGAGTTACACCAGCCAGGCTCAGCAACTTTCAAATATACAATACAGTGTTATTAACTATGGGCACCACGCCGTATTTTACATCCCCAGACTTACTATCCTATGAATGGATGTTTGTACCTTCTGACCACCTTTAAAGTTAGCAGTCGCATTTAAAGAAATATTTTATCCCTTTTCTCTCTATGTGTCTTTCTCTTGTATTTATATTTATAAAATTATGGTATGTAATTTAGTATAATATGGTATATAGTACATACTTTCTGTTAAAAATACAGCCATAGGCAATGTAAAGGCATTTCAGGGAACATACCAGGGTTTAGGCTGGTAGCCTATATAATGGGAGGGATCTGGCCTCCACGTTCAGTCTTTCTTGTTTGAAGTTTTTCATAATCTAAAAAATTTTTGTGTATATTTTGTTATTTTATCCACAAATAGTTAAGGTAGAAGATAATTACCTGTAAACTTTTTAAAGACATGTGTTGTATCCAATCATTTCTTCCATTGTTTACTGACTACATTGTAAGTGTAGGATATTAAAGACAGAAAGAACATAATTAACCCTGTGCATAGTAACAATGCAATTTCAGAGATGCATTTTGAACCTTAGGTTCAGGCAAAGTATTATTTTGCCTTTAGCTGTGTGAATTTGAAATGAATGATATACTACCCCCACCTCAGCTCTGTTGGGAGGGTGTAAGGGGGTCAAGAGATCAAGCAAAAAAGAAGAACCAGTAAGGGTCGTGGACAACAGAGTGGTGATTGTGGGAGCGAAGGGGTGGTGGTGAAGGGGTGGTGGAGGTGGGCAGGGGTTTAAGGGGGGATAAACGGTAAACAAAATTATAAATTAACTAGACAGGAATCCTTTCACAGTAAGTATATATGTCAGGTCACTATGTTGTATATTTTAAATATCTTACAATTTGTCTAATATATTACAATTTTATTTGTCAGTTTTACCTCAATAAAGCTGAAGAGCAAAAAAAAAAAAAAAAAAAAAAAAAAAAAAAAAGAACAATATCTAAGCTTCAGTTTCCTAAAAAGCAAAATTAAAAAATTATCCCCATCTTATATATGATGTGGGGCCAATAACTGGAATTGTCTTCTTCTTTTTTTTTAACATTTTTTTATTTTTTGTTCAATTACAGTTATTTGCATCTTCTCCCCTCCCCTCCTCCCTTCTCCTCCAGCCCCACCTCCCCCCCAGCCTCCCTCCTCCCCCTTAGTTCTGTCCATGTGTCCTCTACAGTGATTCCTGTAAACCCTTCTCCCCATTGTCCCCTCCCCACTCTCCCCTGTCTATTGTTAGACTGTTCTTAATTTCAAAGTCTCTGGTTATGTTTTGCTTCCTTTCTACTTTTGTTGGTTATGATCCGGTTAAAGGTGAGATCATATGGTATTTGTCCCTCACTGCCTGGCTTACTTCACTTAGCATAATGCTCTCCAGTTCCATCCATGCCGTTGCAAAGGGTATAAGCTCCTTCTTCCTTTCTGCTGCGTAGAAATCTATTGCGTAAATGTACCATAGTTTCTTTTCTTTTTTTTTTAAGATTTTATTTATTTATTTTTAGAGAGAGGAGAAGGGAGGGAGACAGAGAGAAAGAGAAACAGCAATGTATGGTTGCCTCTCACATGGCCCTCACGGGGACCTGGCCCGCAACCCAGGCATGTGCCCTTGACTGGGAATCGAACCGGGACCGTCTGGTTCCCAGCCCGCGCTCAATCCACTGAGCTACACCAGCCAGGGCTGTACCATAGTTTCTTGATCCATTCATTTGTAGATGGGCATCTAGGTTGTTTCCAGCACTTAGCTATTGTGAATTGTGCTGCTATGAACATAGGAGTGCAAAGGTTCTTTTCAATTGGTTTTTCAGGATTCTTAGGGTATAATCCCAGTAGTGGAATTGCTGGGTCAAAAGGCAGTTCCATTTTCATTTTTCTGAGGAA
>PVJI01000797.1:94803-224661 GCA_004026765.1 Micronycteris hirsuta | reverse complement strand
CCTCAAATACTCATATACCACGATGTCATATATTTTCCCCATAAAGTGCCTACATAAGGCTGCAAAGCCATCACATGATGTGAATGATGGGCCGTCAGCTGGGCTAATATATCAACTAAGTGACTTGCTGTTACATCCCATATACTAATGCGCAGGATCCAAATTTAGGTCTCAGCAGAATGATACATGACAGACATAAATATCAACAGCCTACTGAAGTTCCATTTGGCTGAAGTGCTCGGCATGTATCAGACCAGATTAGAATCCTGTCTGTTTTAACATAAAAGGAAACATTCTATTATTGTTTGAAATTTCTTAATATTTCTTCTATTATGATGAAGCATATGAGGTCAGTCCAGAAAAAGTCCAGCCATTGTTAATATAACAAGAACAGCTAAGGAAAGTGGGCTGAATGCACATGCGTGAACAATGACGACTTCACTGGACTGGTCAGTGGGGGCGGTAGACACCACTGAGGGAGCATGTGCACTGTGTGGCCATCACATCCAAAATGACTGAACGAGTAGAGCAATGAATCTACATCAAATTTTGCATTAAGCTTGAATTCCTCCATGGAAACTATTTAGATGATTCAGAAGGCTGCAGCTATGGTAACTGGTGATTGGCAGCTTCATCACAACAATGTGCCCACTCATGCATCATGTCTCATGCAGAGTTTTTTGGCAAAACATCAAATCACCCAGGTGACTCAGACCCCCTAGAGTCCAGATTTGGCGCCCTACAACTTCTGGCTTTTCCCAAAACTAAAATAACTTTTGAAAGGGAAGAGATTTCACACCATCGATGAGATTCAGGAAAATATAATGAGGCAGCTGATGGCAATTGGGAGGACTGCGTGAGGTCCCAAGGTGACTACTTTGAAGGGGACTGAGGCATAATTGTCCTAGGTACAATGTTTCTTGTGTCTTTAAATGTGTCCTTTTTTCATATTGCATGGCTGGATACCTTCTGGACAGACTTCATATTTGCATGAACATAGCCAGTGTTTTATCTTCTTCGCTCTTATCTAAACACCTAGCTAAAACCAAGAGAAAATTCACCTGCAGATCAAGAAGCAGAACTAGACAGGCCCAGCCCTTCTGGGGACCATGAGAACAGTGGCATTGCCCTGGCCCGGTAGCTCAGCTGGTTAGAACGTCTACGCCGAAGTTGCGGGTTGGATCCCTAGTCAGGGCACATACCAGAATCAACCAACAAATGCATAAATAAGTGGAGCAACAAATTGATGTCTCTCTCTCTTTCGTGCCCTTCCTCTCTCTCTGAAACCAATTCTTTTTTTAAAAAAGAAAAAGAGTGGCATTGTAGCTCCCCCATCCCTTCTGATTCTGGGAATACTCCCAAGCACAAGCCTTAGAGGTCGACAGGACCCTACGGTGTTGGCTACAGAAAACTCTAACCGTGGTTGCACCCCAGCTTCTCCCTCCTGGCAGCTCTGGCACCCTGCAGGCTGAAGGAAGGGAGACAGCAGGAAGAGAAGCAGTTAAGATTACACGTGTGAACACACACACACACACACACACACACACACAGTGCCCCCCTCGCCTGACTTGCTGTCAGAAAGAACAAGAAGCGGTTACCAAGAAGAGTCTGTGTCCACAAAGCCAAGCCCAATTAGTAACTAACCGAAGCCTGAATACGTTTTCAGAAGCTTCGACTGAGGGCATCAGCCAGCAGAAGCCCGGATCAGAACACCGAGGAGCTGAGAAGAAACGAACGTCAATTAAACTCATGGCCATTATCCTGAGATACCAATATTTGAAAACTGATTTAGATTAAAGGAAAACCTCTTACAAAAAGGAAAAATCCTGCTTATTAGAAAAATATTTCCCCATCCTCTTGAGGTTGTAACACATTGAGTGAATGCTAAAAAAAGAGGTAAAGCCACACACAAGCAGATTAAGTAATGAATGAAAGAGAGGGAAACATTTGTCAGTAATTCCTTAACTTAATCTCTACAGGCCTTATATAATAATTAAAATTGATAGGTTATTAGCCCTAGCTGGTGTAGCTCAGTGAATTGAGCGTGGGCTGCAAACCAAAGGGTCGCTGGTTCAATTCCCAGTCAGGGCACATGCCTGGGTTGCAGGCCAGTTCCCCAGTGGGGGCCATGTGAGAGGCAACTACGCATTGATGTTTTTCTCCCTCTCTTTCTCCCTCCTTTCCCCTCTCTCTAAAAAATAAATAAATAAAATCTTTAAAAAAATTGATAGGTTATTAAGCAACTGTTAAAAAGTAATCATTAAGAAAATACATAGAAACATGGGTAAATGATCCTTAAATAATATTGAGTAAAAAAATTAAAATAAAACATTTGAAATTATGATAATAGCCTACCTTGATTAAGAATTTATAATTAACTTCCGGCCAAAATGGAGGCGTAGGTAGACACACCATTCCTCCTTGCACAACCAAAAGAGGAAAAACAACAATTTAAAAAACAAAACAGCCAGAATTGACAGAAAATCGAACTGAGTGGAAGTCCGACAACCAAGCAGTTAAAGAAGACACGTTCATACAGACCACTAAGAGGGCGGAGCTGGGCGGCGGAGAACACGTGGTGAGACGGAGGTTTGTAGAGCAGTACCGGCAACGCAGCAGCTGCCCGGAGAGGCCCGTGGTGGGCGCGCCTGGCCAAAATGCAGCCAGTGCACTCAGCAAAACCCATGGCTGGCCCACCTGGACACAGTGGGGCCGAGACTGGTGGACCGGGTGGTCCTTCATTCACATGCAGATAAACAGGGAGACAAAGCTGGGGAGCAGAGCAGACCGCACAACCCACCATCTCGGGGAAATAAAGCCTCAAACCACTGACTGAAAACACCTGTTGGGGTTGAGGCGGCAGCGGGAGGAACTCCCAGCCTCGAGGGAGAGTTCATTGGAGAGACCCACAGGGACCTGGAACTACACAAGCCCACCCACCCACCCACCCCAGAGCCAGCAAAGAAGGACCCATCTTGCTTGTGGGTAGCGGGGGAAGTGTGGAGAGCGGAGCAAGCACCATTTGTTCACTCAGGCCCCGCCCCCACAGGCAGCTTCACAACACAATTACATGGGTTACCCCGCCCTGGTGAACACCTAAGGCTCTGCCCCTTAAAGTAACAGCTTGCCAAGAAAAAAAAATGTCCCAAATGAAAGAACAGATGAAAGCTCCAGAAAAAATACAACTAAATGACGAAGAGATAGCCAACCTATCAGATGCACAGTTCAAAACACTGGTAATCAGGATGCTCACAGGATTGGGAGAAAGGTGGTTGAAATTAGTTGAACAAATGAAGGATACAATAAAGGAAATGAGGGGAAATGTGCAGGGAACCAATAGGGATGAGAAGGAAACTGGGACTCAAATCAATGGAGTGGACCAGAGGAAGAAAAAAACATTCAACTAGAAAAGAATGAAGAAACAAGAATTCAAAAAAATGAGGAGAGGCTTAGGAACCTCCAGGACATCTTTAAATGTCCCAACATCCAAGTCATAGGGGTGCCAGAAGGAGAAGAGGAAGAGCAACAAATTGAAAACTTATTTGAACAAATAATGAAGGAGAACTTCCCCAAGCTGGTGAAGGAAATAGATTTTCAGGAAGTCCAGGAAGCTCAGAGAGTCTCAAAGAAGTTGGACCCAAAGAGGAGCACACCAAGGCACATCATAATGACATTACCCAAGATTAAAAATAAGGAGAGAATCTTAGAAGCAGCAAGAGAAAGGGAGACAGTTACCTACAAAGGAGTTCCCATGAGACTGTCAGCTGATTTCTCAAAAGAGAACTTTCAGGCAAGAAGGGGCTGGAAAGAAGTTTACCAAGTCATGAAAGGCAAGGCCCTACATCCAAGATTACTCTGTCTAGCAAAGCTATCATTTAGGATGGGAGGGCAGAGAAAGTGCTTCTCAGATAAGGTCAGATTAAAGGGGTTCATCATCACCAAGCCCTTATTATATGAAATGTTAAAGGGATTTATATAAGGCATGGAGGGACATCAACAGGAGAATGGGAGGGAGAGAGAGGAGGGAAAAGCACAGGGAATAAGTAGCATAAGTGGCAGGTAGAAAACAGACAGGGGGAGGTTAATAGTATAGGACATGTAGAAGCCAAAGAACTTATGTGTATGACCCATGGACAAAAACTAAAAGGGGGGGAGTAGGGGTGTGTGGGGTGGAAGGGAATAAATGGGGGGAAAATGGGACAACTGTAATAGCATAATCGATAAAATATATTTAAAAATTTTAAAAAAAGTAAAAAAAAAGAATTTACAATTAAAAAATATATACATATGGCCCTGGCTGGTGTGGCTCAGTGGACTGAGTGCAGGCTTGCAAACCAAAGGGTCGCCAGTTTGAATCCCAGTCAGGGCACATGCCTGGGTTGCAGCGGGGTCCTCAGTGAGGGGCGCATGAGAGGCAACCTCACATTGATGTTTCTCTCCCTCTCTTTCTCCCTCCCTTTCCCTCTGTCAATTTTATTTATTTTTTTAAATAAATAAAATCTTTAAAAAAACAAAACAGAAAGTAAGGGGTTTAGGTTTGAAAGCTGGAAAAGAAAACTTAATTAGCATTCACTTCAGACACATGACATGAGGGACCATGATGTCCCTTCAGCCAGCTGTTCCAGGGACTCCCAGCGAGGCCCACCGTGGGGTGGGCCTGCACCCGGGAGCTCTGTGTCCGGCCTCCAGTGCCACCACTTACCAGCTGTGGGTCTTTGGTCAAGTTACTTAAGCTCTCGACCTCAGCTCCCTGCTTTGCAGAACGGAGCAGCAGAGAGCCTGCCTCATTAGAGGGCGGTAAGGCTTTCAATATAAGGCGTGTGAAACAAGCCCTAACGCCCTGCCTGACCGGCAGTTCTCGTCATCCCTCCGTTCCCGTCTTAGAAACCCACCACTTAAAAGTGGACCTGTGACTGAGTTAATCACCAGGTAATTAATAATACCATTTGCCACTTATTGGCTTATTGGCATGTAGTGGGCTCCCAGTAAAGATATGTTCAGTGGATGGCTGGTCAGATGGCTTAATCCCTGTGTTCAGATCCCTAGCAGAAGACGCACTGGGTTTGTTCTATATATTTCTAAGGAACACAACTGGTACCGGAAAGTACAGTGGTAATCCCTCTATATTTTTCAAGCAAAGAAAGTGAGTTTGGCCAAGCAAGGAACAGGGTAGTGGGGATGAACCCTTGGGAAGAACAGAAGTGAAAAGGAGGCTTCTCTGAGCAAGACACATACACTCCAGGTCTTTGGATTCTGCTGGAAAGAGTCACTCCCTCAGTCCCTGGGTCTGAAAGCACAACCCTCTGCCAAAGGTGTGTTGCTTGCTTCTTTCCTTCCCTGGTGCTCTGAGGGTAGGTGATGCTGAGGCCAGAAGGGAGGGCAGCCCAGAGCAGTGGGGCCCCCACCGACGTCAGCAACATCCGAGAGCAATCAACCTCGTGTGGAAGGCCTGACCCCAAGGTGACAGGCCTCCCACATGCCCAGGCCCTATGCAGATCCTGGGCTGTTTCCACTTACTTTCCTTGTAGAATAGGCGGAAGCTACAAGGGCGCAGAGTTTCACATAAAATCAAGAACAGTGTTCTAATTAAGCTGCCCAAACGGGGAAGACGCTGCCTCCGGAACTGTGGTGGCATCTGGGCCGGGAGGAGTGTTACTTTGGTTGTCGTTCTGTTGGAGAGGTTATTCTAGATTTAGGCTGATGGCTAAGATAGGAAAAACCCCTTCCAGCCTGAAATTTTGATGTCGAGACTCGCGCACTCTCAAACTAGGCTTCCTACTGCCTCCTACAGGCCTACTTGCAAATATCACTGCAAATCTCAGCCCGAGAAAGCTCCATTCCTACCCAGCCCAAGCTCTCAGCTTTACCTGGGCTGACAGGTTTTCCCTTCTCCACAAATTCCCAGGGGAGGAGTCTCACAAGAGGCTAAGTGTTAGGATCCTCCAACATCACCGTATCTTGACACAGCTACAGGACCAGGACAGAAACACAGTGAGGGGAAGTGCCCTTCCTTCCCAGACTTAGGGAGAAGGAAACAGGTCGCATATACGATGAAATAAATGACCATGTGAGGTAGACCCCGCTAAATGGCTACTTTGGGTGATGAGTGCGTTGGGTAAATAAAGGTCCCCGTGGTGTGGGGTGAAAGGGCTTTTGGTGAGGGAGTGAAACTAGAACTGGTTCTTGATGAAGAAATACCGCAGAAGGCAAGGCAGGGAAGGACCAGGGGGCAGTAAATGCCGCGTGGGCTTTGGAGTCCAACAGGCTGTGTCCAATTCTGGCTTCTTCGCACTGGCTGTGACTTCAGCTAGTCCCTTAAAGTCTCTGGACATCAGCCTCCTCCTGCACCACTGGGAATACTCATGCCTTCCTTGAAAAGTTGTGTGGATCAAAGACAACACATGTAATTTGGCTTGCTCAGTGTTTGGCACATGCCACTCACTGCAATGGCAGCTCGTCTGTGTTGCTGTGGATGTGACGCAGGAGTGGCCCTGGGGTGTTCGGGGAGTATAACACGAGCCGATCTGACGAGGATGGAAGCACAGGAAGTGAGCCTGAGGCAGTGCCCTGTGCCAGGGAGAGCCCAGGACTAGGGGTCAGGAGGTCTCTGTTTGAGTTCTTTATCTCATTTTATCAGACAAGTCACTTCCACTTTGTCTGGGCCCCTCTTTCCCATCTGTACAGTGAGGATGTTGGTCTAGAGAAGTGTTTCTGTAATTTGGCTGCATATTGGAATCATCTAGAGAGCTTTCAGAATTTCTCATGAGCCCGACTGGGTAGCTCAGTTGGTTAGAGCACTGTCTCAATGTGCCAAGGTTGCAGGTTCGATCCCCAGTCAGGGCTTATACAAGCAGCCAATGATTGCATAAATAAGTGGAATAACAAATCTATCTCTCTCTCTCAAAACCAATTAAAAACTTTAAAAAATTCTCATGAGCATGCTGCACCCTAGACCACTTAAGTCAGAACTCCTGGGGCTGGGACTCCAGACAGCACACCTAAAAAAATAAATAAATAAAAATACCGTGCTGTTAATTACAGGCACTACCTGTACAACAGATCTTCAGAATTCACTCACCCAGCACAATGGAAACTTTGTATCCGCTGAACAACTCCTCATTCCTCTCCCCCAGCCTCTGGCAACCATCTACTCTGTGCCCCTATGAGTTTGACTATTTTAAATGTCTCATAGAAAGGGAATCATACAGTATTTGTCCTGGTACTGGCTTATTTCACATAGTATAACGTCCTCCAGGTTCAGCCATGTTACCACAAGTGGTAGGATTTCCTTCCTTTTAAGGCTGAACAATATCCCGCTGTGTGTGTATAAACCCCTTTCCTTCATCCACTCGTTGACGGACCTGTCAGTTGTTTCTACATCCTGGCTACTGCTACTAACGCTGCAATAAACACAGGATGCAAATATCTTTTCAAGACCTTGTTTTCAAGTCTTTTGGATATATACCCCGATGTGCAATTGCTGGATCCCATGGTAGTTCTACCTTTAATTTTTGGAGGAACCTCCATACTATTTTCCACAGCAGCTGAATCACGTTACATGGGGTCACCAGAAATGTTCAAGGGTTCCAATTTCTCTGCCCAAACTTATCCTTTGTTTGTTTGTCTGTTCGTTTGTGTAGCAGCCATTCTAACAGGTGTGAGCTGACACCTTCTGTGGTTTTGGTTTGTGTTTCCTTGGTGATCCTCTGATGTTGCACTCCATGTTTTCATACGTCTGATGGCCTAAGTAAATCTTCTCTGAAGAAATATTTGTTCAGGTCCTTTGCCCATTTTTAATTGTTATTTGTTTTTATTTATATTCTTTGCTATCAACTTATAGGAGTCTCTTGTGTGTTCTGAATATTAACTCCTTATCAGATAATGATCTGTGAATATTTTCTCCCATTTCATATTGCCATTTCATTCTTTTGGTTGTTTATGATGCAGACTCTTTCAAATTTGATGTATCCTGCCTTATTTTTGCCTTTGTGGTCTCTGCTTTTGGAGTCATAGCCAAGAAATCATCACCAAGACCAATGTCAAAACGCTTTCCCCCTATGTTTTCTTCTAGCAGTTTCAGGTCTTACATTTACATGTTTAATCCATTTTGGGTTCACTGTTGTGGATGCTGCAAGATACAGATCCAGTTTTATCCTTTGCATGGGGCCATCCAGTTTTCCCAATGCCGTTTATTGAAGAGCCTGCCCTCCCCACACTGCACATTCTTGGCAACTTTGCTGAAGACCAGTTGGACGTATATGCACAAGTTTACTTCATGGCTGGCTATTTTGTTCCATTGGTCTCTGTGTCTATTTCTAGTACCACAAGGCTTTAATTACTATAGGTTTGTAATATGTTTGAAATCAGGAAATGCAATGTCTCTAGGTTACAAACAGCAATTTTTTTAAAGCTCCCCAACTGATTCCAAAGTATGCCCAAGACTGAGAACCATTAGACTCAATAATTTCTAAGGTATCTTACAGTTCTCACATTAGGGAGACAGAGGAAAACCGCAATAAATAATTAATATATGAATAATTACTATATAATGGCTACTCTGTATTGATTGATAAGTGTCAGGCACTACACCTGTGTACTACTTAATATCAACAATAAACCTAAGGAGTAGGAATTTTACAGATGAGTAAATGAGTTTAGAAAGATTTTCATTTGTGCAACACCACGTAGCTAAGTTTCAGAGCGACACTTTTAACACACTTGTCTCTGGCATGCCAATGGGCCTTTGACCGCTCCTGTCAACCGTTTCACGTGACTGCCACACAGCATTGGGAATGTTTGAGAAGGGGGGCGTTATCCTGCTTATTTGGAAGCAAATGTCAAGCTCCTGATGCCGTGAATAGGTGCATTTCTGTGAACTTGGGGGCTTTTACTCTTTCTCGACAAGTATTTCTGGTTTAGATGGGTCAGTTTCTAAATGTAAACTATGATGGATACATTCCTTTTTATTCAGTATTTTTGGGCGGCAGCAGTTGGCCACCGAGCACGGCCTCCCTCCCACCCCACCTCAAACAAACTGGGGAGATGCTGCCATCTTGTGGCCTTATTTTGTAAGGTCCAGTGTGTAATCCAACAGTGAGGCCAAACCAGTATTCACAACTTCTAACCAGCCCGCCCACTTTGCCAGCCTTCCGTCGTCTTCCTCCCTGCACCATCATGTTGTCTCTCCGTATATAGAATTATGAATAAGTCAGAACAGCAACATAAGAAAATAGGTAAGAACCGAAGACAACATAATGAAGCTGCCCTCTTCTACTAGTTATTAGTAGTGTATCACCTCTGTCAAGTTGTTCTCTTATCTGTAAAATGGAGACAATAACACCCATTTCTCAGTATTACTTTAAAAACCAAAGTAAAATACACATATATGTGGCTTTGGCCAGGTTGCTCAGTTGGCTGGAGCATCGTCTCGAACACCGAAAGGCAGCAGGTTCCATCCCAGGTCAGGGCACCTACAGGAGGCCACAAATGGATACTTCTTACATTGATGTGTGTCTCTCTCTCATATCAATACACATATTCCTGGGTGAGGGTTAAAATTTTCTATGTATATGTACACACACCTGAGGAAACTGGCCACTGCCACTGGCTCCTCGCTACCCCTTCTTTCCTGATCCTTTGCCGTTTCTAAGTTCTTCCCACCGAAGCTATCCCAGTCTCGTTTTCCAGTCACTTTCCTCAGTACTTCCCCATTGTTATTTTGGGGTCCCAGCTGCACCCGGTCCCCACCCGCTCTCTCTCACACACACTTGGTTACACACATGGTCACACACTTGAGCCCTGCCCTGGGGGAGGTGAGGGCTGGGGAGCCTCGCCACATTCCCCAGTGATGGCCCACCACCCCTCCACTCCAGAATTGGTGCTGTCATGGATAGAACAATGCAAAATATCTCCCCTTGGGTTTCCTGGAGAAATTTTCCCATTTCTAACAGCATTCTATTATCCTGTCAGGGTCTAGTACCCTCAAATTCTGCTTATCCCTTATCCCTGACTCTTTCACCCCGACAGGGGGGTGGGGTGCGGGGAACCAGACACACGAGTCTCAATTCCCTCTTCTGACCTCACTCCCCAGCACTCCCCACCTGCCTCACTCTGCTCTGCTCCTCACTTTTGCTGCTCCTCAGCCTGAAATGCTCTCCCGGATAGCCACACAGTTTTCTCCCCGGCTTCTACAGATTTCCGCCCAAATATCGCCTTATCAGAGAAGGCTTCTCTGACATTCTACACAACTATATAAAACAGCACGAGCACAAAACCCCTGTAACTGTCCATCCCCTTTCCCCTGATGCGTTTTAATGTATGGCACTCTCACCACACATCATACGCCTGCTGCGCTGGACCAAAGGTGAATGAACCGGCAGCTCCTTACAGTGTTCTCCTGGAGGGGGGCAAAGTTCCCTTGTGGGGCACTGGGTCCTCGGTAATGGGTTGTTCCTGGAAACACTGATTATTGTGCAAGTGAGCTGCCGATAACACATGTATGATAAAGCTATAGAAATTTATTCGTCCTCAGCACTTACTCTACCTTCCTCATATGTCTTACGATTTCTGCTTCTTCAGGTTTCATCTGGTTTTGATGTTTACCATTTATAGTAGGAAGTCTAAATCCAGAGTTCATGGAAGACTTTGAAATTATTGGCAAGTTTGGTTTTGTTTTTTGGTTTTTTTTTTTTCGAAATCCTCACCCAAGGGTGTTGTTTTGCATTGCTTTTAGAGAAAGAAGAAGGAAGAGAGAGAAGCATAGATTCTAAAGAGAAGCATCGACTGGTTGCCTCCCGCGCACGCCCAGACCCGGGGTCCTGTGCAGCCGTGGCCCCCACAGGGGATTGAATGGTGACCTTAGGTGTGGGCCCTGATCAGGAATTGAACCCACAACCTTTTAGTTATGGGATGACGCTCCAACCAACTGGGCCACACTGGCCAAGGCAATTGGCAAGTTTTGGGGGGTATGTTTGTTTTCTAAGGTCCATGATAATCAAGTTTAAGAGGTCTATGACTACCCCCCAAAAGATTAAAAACCATAGTTTTAGTGATGAAAGCACACTATTACCCCATTTTAATATGCATAATAAATAATCATTGTTTAATATTATCCTGTCTTTCCCAATAGTGTAAGCCACAGAGCAAAGGGGTAGTATCTACTCATTGCTATGAACATATAATAAAGGTTATCACTAGGTGTAGACCTTTAAAATTTTCTTTTTTTATGACTTTCTAGCACTACAAGATGCACCGGCTCACCTTGTATCTTTCCTGTCCCAGGCCTTGAGTCAGCTATTTCCCCAAGCAGCCCTGGCTCCTTTTATGGAGAATGGTGTTAGAAACCAAGATCTGCCCTAGTTGTGCTCATTGCTACCTGTGTATCCTGCCTCCCAAGACCTCGCAGCCAACAGAGTAAGGAAATATATGTGTGTATACTAACCCACACAAGGGCTGTCTGGAAAAAGTCCAGCCATTGTTAATATAACAAGAACAGTTTGCACAATATTGGTGTAACCTGGCAGCCAAGGAGAGTGGACTGGAATGCGCATGTGTGAACCATGACAAGTTCACCGTACTAGTCAGTGGGGGCGGTAGATGCTGTTGAGTGAGCATGTGTGCTGTGAGGCCATCGCATTCAAAATGACTGAGTGAGTAGAGCAATGAATCTGCATCAAATTTTGCATTAAGCTTGAACATTCCTCCATGGAAACTATTCAGACGATTCAGAAGGCCACAGCTATACGCAACTGGTGACTGGCAGCTTCATCACGACCACCCATCCACTCACGCATCGTGTCTCATACAGAGTTTTTTGGCAAAACATCAAATCACCCAGGTCACTCAGACCCCCTCAGCCCAGATTTGGCATCCTGAGACTTCGGGCTTTTCCCAAAACTAAAATCACCTTTGAAAGGGAAGAGATTTCAGACCATTGATGAGATTCAAGAAAATACAACAGGGTAGCTGATGGTGATTAGGAGAACTGTGTGAGGTCCCAAGTGCCTACTCTGAAGGGGACTGAGTGTCACTGTCCTATGTACAATGTTTATCGCATCTTGTTTCTTCTTCAATAAATGTCTTTATTTTCCATGGCTGGATACCTCTGGACAGACCTCATGCATATACACACACACATATCTATAAATATTTCTGTAACTATCTGTATCATATTAAGCTAAACACGAGGTCATAGTGGCATCTCCAACTCATTACCAGGTGAGTCATCCCAGCCTTCTCCCCTGTGGATATACAAGTTTTCAACTACAGCACAGTCCCCTTTGCATTTAGTTTTACAGACTCCACTCATTTCCAAGTTACTTCGGTCAGCATTTTTTCCCACCCCTTTCCATGAGGTGGTTTCACACATTTGTAATGTATATTATTTTGTCCCAGTCTTTATTCCATTTTAGAATTCCCCAAAATAATTTTTTAAATTTGCATACATTAAGGTTTTATGGGTTTGGACAAATGCATAGTGTCATGTGTCCACTGATACAGGGTTAGGCAAAATGGTTCCACCATCACATAGTGCCCTTTGCGCTTAATCTATCTAACCCTTCTCCTGCACTGACTCCCCACTAATCTATTTCCTGCCTCTATAGTTCCCTCTTCCAGATTGTCCTAGAGATAGAATCATATATAGTGTGTAGTCTCTCAGACGTGATTCTTTTAACTAATTGTATATTTAAGATTTGTCTGTGTCATTGCTTAGCTTGATGGCTCATCCCTTTAAAAAGCTTTTTATTTTATTTTTTTTAAGATTTTATTTTTATTTATTTTTAGAGAGAGGGGAAGGGAGGGAGACAGAGAGGGAGGGAAACAGCAATGTATGGTTGCTTCTCACATGGCCCTCATGGGGACCTGGCCTGCAACCCAGGCATGTGCCCTGACTGGGAATCGAACCGGGACCCTTCGGTTCCCAGCCTGCGCTCAATCCACTGAGCTAC
Organism: Micronycteris hirsuta; assembly: GCA_004026765.1. Lineage (NCBI taxonomy): Eukaryota > Metazoa > Chordata > Mammalia > Chiroptera > Phyllostomidae > Micronycteris > Micronycteris hirsuta. The sequence continues at coordinate 211,714 of PVJI01000797.1, read as the reverse complement.
ACCAGCCAGGGTAAAAAGCTTTTTAAATTGTAGTAAAACACACATAACATAAAAGTTACTATCTTAACCATTTTTAAGTGTCCAGTTTTGTGGTATTAAGTACACTTATAACAGTGAAATGCTCTCTCCTTAATTCTAGCCTGTATTTCTCTCTTGGCCTTCAGGTTCGGAACTCCTGCCTCAGATATGCTAATTAACTAGAGGAATTCTGATTGAGGCTTGAGTTTTTGCCAGAGAGGCGCCTTGCGGAGGGCATCTTTCCTGAGGAGGTGGGGAACTACGCATCACATAATGACTGTTATCAAAGATTTACAGGAGTCTCCAGGACCGGACTCGGGAACAAAGAGATTTAGCAACAGCGAGCTCTTCCTCGGATTCCTCTTCCTCTTCGGAGCCTAGCAGTCCAACTGTCTGCGGCAGGCCCGCGGCGGGGACCGGGGCGGGGGCGGGGGGGGGCACCCACCTCTTACCTCGGCCCTCCTCCCTTCCCTTGACTGATAAGACCGCCTGAATGTGGGGCTCTCTTAAGTTGGATTTGAGGATTAGTTCTCCGGTCTTCTCGGTTGGAGTCTTCTCCATCAAGAAACCTTTCCCCACTCTAAACGCCGACGGCTTGAATATGGGCCTCTCGTTTGCAGCATCGGCGAACGGACCTTGCACCTGTGACACACTCACACTGTTGTGCAACCATCACCCCACACACCTCCAGAGCTCTCCTCATCTTGCAAAGCTGAAACCAGACTTGCGAACCACCAGACCCGCTGTCTCACCTCTAGGCTCGCACCTGTCGGACACGTCCCAGGTGCCGGGCTCTGGGCCGCAAACAAATCGATGAGGGGGGTCCTATGACCCACAATACTATGACGTGGGCAAAAACTAACTCGATTATCAAGGAGATCAAGTTGCATGCCATTTTTCGTACCAGTCAAACCCTGGCTCGCTCTTCTCCTGAGTCTACTCCCGCTACCCCCTTACCCTGCTGCGCTGCAGCTCCGTCACCTCCCGTCTTCTCAGTAGCCCCATTATTTAAAAAAAGGGGGTTGGCCAAGACTACCTTTAGGTGTCTGTCCAGCTTAACGGTTTTACAGTTTTAGGACCGAGTGGGAACACCCTCAGGTTCCTCCCTTCAAAGCAACTGTCCAAGCGCAGTGTTCGTTCACCTTCCCACTCGGCGCTGGACGAACCTTCAGCGGCCTGGCCCCGAACCCCAAAGTCCCGGGGCGAGCGCTGGCCAGGGCGCGCGGGCTGCCGGGCGCATGCGCCGTGGCCTCCGGGCGCGCGGCGGCGCTCCGCTCCCTGCCCGGCTCGCTGCTTCCAGTCGCCGAGAGCGGGGCCCGGGGTGCGTGCGCGTGGGTCCAGCCTGACCATTGGCCCCTCCGCCAGTGCCCTCGCAGAGCTTCCCGCGCCGCCCCCCTGCCCCCTCCTCCTCTCCCCTCCCCTCCCCTCCTCCCAGGCCCCAGTCCCCAGTCCCCACACCTCGGCGCGGAGCCGGGCCGTGGGGGAGGAGCCCTCCAGCGTGACGCCCGGGCCCGCTCGCCCGGAGTCCGCCCGGAGTCCGCCCGGAGTCCGCCCGCCCTGGGGCCTGGGGAGGGGGCGGGGCTGCGGACTTCGGACTCCAGCCCCAGACCGCCCGCTGCCGAGCCGACCGGGCAGCTGGGCGAGCAGGGGACAGAGCCATGACGGCGCCGCAGGGGCTCTGGCCCGAGGTGCAGGACACCTGCACCTCGCTGGGGTTGATTCTGTCGACCGTGCTGTTCGTGGCGCTGGCTCGCGTGGTCCTCCGGCGGCATATGCACAGGCCCGTGGCCCACACCTTTGTCTTGGAGTTGCTGGCCACCTTCCAGCTCTGCTGCTGCACCCATGAACTGCAAGTGCTGAGCGAGCAGGAACCCGCGCACCCCACCTGGCCGCTGACGCTAGTCTATTTCTTCTCCTTGGTGCATGGCCTGACCCTGGTGGGCACCTCCAGCAACCCGTGCGGTGTGATGATGCAGATGATGCTGGGGGACATGTCCCCCGAGATAGGGGCTATAAGGCTGTTGGCTCAGCTGATTGGTGCCCTAGGCAGCAGGTACTCTATGGGCGCCCTGTGGAGCCTGGGACTGACCAGGTATCACTTCAGCGAGAGGAGCTTCGCTTGCAGGAATCCCATCCACGTCGACTTGCCCAAAGCCGTCGTCACAGAGGCCATCTGCTCCTTTATCTTCCACAGCGCTTTGCTGCACGTCCAGGAGGTCCGCAACAAGCTTCGTATCCACCTGCTGGCAGCACTCATCACCTTTTTGGTCTATGCAGGTTTGTTATTCCCGCAAAACACTTGGTGCCTCCGGAGCCTCTATGACCTGGGGCTCTAAGTTCTTTACCAGGATATATTTGACATCCCCGAACCTCTGTGATGTCAATATTAGTGTTACCGTTATTCTAAACATTGTGCATCCAGTTTGTTAAGGGTAGGGCCGACATAAAGGTCCTCCATTCAGTGCTGTTTTGAATACCCAGAAAAAGAAGCCACTTCTGTACTGAAACTAAGATCTTCTGAGATAATGCCAAGGGTTCAAATAGCCTACAAAGGGATAGTTTTAATGGTAGGAAGGTAACTTTTCAGCTACCTCTTTCCTCAAGCCAGCCTAATAAAGATCCTTTTCGGCACTCACCGAAAAAACGGTCCTGGCATGATTGGTTAGTCATCAGAGTGGCAAGTAGAAATTATGCAGTTCCATTTCTTAGTTGTCTTCCTGAAAAATTACTTAAAGTCATTTTTATTTCCTTAATAATTCCTCTTGAGTAATAAATGAACTTTCAAGTGACCTATCAAGAAAGAAGTGTTTTAAAATTAAACCTTTCTTGAAATTAAAGACGCTTTTTAAAAACGAGTAACTCTTGAGAAACCTGTTGCTTTCTTACCATCTGTGCACTTTGACAAGATCTCAGATGCAAAAACAAAAGTTTAATCATGCAAAGTGTCATTATAAAAGATTACAACAAAATATCTTCATTGGGACTATATCTGAATTATAAAACGTTTTGGAGGCCAGGAAATTTGTAGTAAAGTTTATCTTCTGCCCATTCAAAGTGAAACTGTGAGTAGAAGCAACCCTTAAGATAAGGACTCCCAGGGGGAAAATGAAAGATTTTCCAATCTGTTTCCCTCTCTTTGGAGCTGGTACCATTCTTTCTGTGGCTGTGAGTGGAATAAATGGTTTAGGCAGGAGGGCAGGACATACGCACATTTGAGGGGTTGGTGAATAGTTGCTTATCAAAGTTTTAGGGTTTAGGTTTTGGCCAGAGCAGGAACATTCCCCGTATATGAACAGGATCACCCCTTGCAAAAAGTTATGCTGCAGCTGGGGCACACATGGGGGTACTCAGAAGTCACCAGTATGGGTCACATCAAAATAACTGATTATGTATTTCAAGATTATAGAACTTAAGTGTCCAGCAATGTCGCCACAGGTGCTTTGGGTGACCAGTGACCAAGTGTCTGATCGTGCATTTACTGATTTAGCACTTGCACTTCGAAGTGCACGTGGAAGCCAGTGATGGCACTGCCACTTATGTATTGGCTTCCCAAATGAAAAAAAGCTGTGATTAACATAGTAGAACTATAAAATCACTCATGCAGATTTCCAGCAAATCTTCCTTAAGTATGGGAGAATTTACCTCAATGAACAGTGTAAAAGAGAACTGCATTCATTTTTTAGTTGATTTGATACTGAAAAAGTATGTTATTTTACACATCTAAGTAAGTTGCCTTTGTTACAGAACCCTGTTCATTTCCTCCGTAGAATTTTGATGCGCTTGTTTTCTGATGTGATGCCATTTCCCTCCACCAGACAGTAAGCTTTATGAGCAGAGAGATTCAAACTGTTTTATTCATGACAACCTATAACCACAACTTAGCATGGTGTTACCTGGTACAAAATAAACAGTGAGGATTTTTAGAGTGAGTGAATGAATTAGCAAATAGTCTATTCACTTTAAAAATTACACAGGAAGAAATAATATATATTTAATGTCTACAGACTTTCAAAATAAGCATGATACATTTTTTGAAGAAACTGTAGTATTTTTATTTCATTTCATTACTTCATTGAGGAGTTGTTTTTGTATGCTTCTCAATTATGAATATAGGTAAAATTATTTGTCAAATAAGAGGGGAATTAAATCCTTTACATGTTTTCATTTTTCATACGATAACCATATGAAATAGGTGCCAATTTAAAGATGAAAACCAGATTCAAACAGAGATCAAAAATGTTTTTTATTATACCAGTTATAATAGAATGGTTAAGAGAACAGGTTTGGAGTTGGACTGTGTCCTTAGGAGAGATACTTAATTTGGGCTTCAGTTTCCTCACCTTTAAAATGAAGAGTTGGCGCGGACACTGGCCAGCAGTGTCCGCGGCATTGTGGATGAGACGAGACAAGTTCACACGGACTACCGGGTCCTGTGGAGGAAAAGGGACGGCACGGCCACTTTCTCAGAGGGAGAGCACCCCGACCCTTGCCTTGACAGGCTTTTATTGGCTTTCTCACAGCATACATCAGAGAAGGTTTTCATTCATTATACTTAGGTTTGCTTTAGGTAATTATTTTTTACACATAGCAACGGAAAGGATGTTACAGATTACTTCTTACAGATTAACAAGGAAAAAATATTGCAAATGCAAGGGAATGATAAGAGTAATTGGCCTGGTTACACTTCAATCCTTGGGAGAAGTAGCACAGACTTCAGGAAGGTACTTTAAAGATATGCAGTAAGCATTTGCTGCCTCAACTCAGGGTGAGGGAGTTTTAGCAAGAGCAAGTCACAAAACAGCCTAGGTACAATGCAGACCTGATTTCCCATGAGAGAACCGATCCATGGGTTTTGCGTCCTGCGTGCTGCCATGCACCTATGGGCTTTCCCATAGGGCTGAGCTACAATTGCCATTGCCAGAAAGATCGGTTCCCTATAAAGAGTAATACTATCTATTCTATTATGAAGAATATAGTAATGTATTCAAGTTCTTAGCATGGTATTTGGTACAAATATTCTGGTCACTGGAAAGGGAGAGCTTCCACTGTAAATTAGTTAATTGACATTCTCACTTATACATGAGTCTTATGTAATTTTAACAGAGTCATTCTGTCAGAAAATTTGATTCCCTTTAGGAGTACCAAGAAACATTAGTGCCTTGAATTGCCAGATTCGGGGCTTAGTCTTTCACTGTGTGATTTCTCTCAGTTCACGCTGTCCTCTAAGACTCTTCGCGGTCAGCTGGCTGGGCTCCCCACTGATACCTGTTCTTCAACCTGTGTTATGTCTTCTCCCTTTCAAATGTCAATAAATAGTAACTTATTTTTCGAAGGCATTTTCTGTTAGTCCTGTGTCTGGTGCATGATTCTTACTTTTAAGTCATGTTTAATTACACAAGTAATACCTGAATGTGTTCTGTCTGTAAAACACTGAAACGCTACCAGTGAGACTAGAAGTGACTTTTGACTGCCGCCCTCCAGCCCTGTCCCCTCTCCTTCCCCGCCTGCCCTCCCCCGCAGGGCAGTCCTCCTGCCTGTGTGTGTCCTTTCGAACTTTTCAACGTGCACTTACTGTACATGTGGGGAAGACCCTGCAGAAACCATTATGTGTGTTTGTGTTAACATAAAGAGTTCCACACCTTACTTCCTGCGGTTTGCTTTTTTTGGTAGTACTTGTTGAATGATCTAATGATCTATCTTGGAAATCTATGTTAGTGAAGAGATTTCTCTCATCATTTCAAAATACTGAATGGTATTCCGAAGTGTTATGGTATTACGGTATTATGAATGGGCCTGTAGGTTTTCCCCTGTTCTTTGCTACTATAATTAAACCCTGTGTACAGGTGTGTCTACTTGTACACGAGCCACAGTGTTTCTACAGCACGGTGGCTTTCCATAGGAAACAAGTTTGCCCCCAGGAAACGTTTGGCAATGTCTGGAGACATTTTCATTGTTACAATGGTGGGAATGGGTCAGGGGGGATGTGCCCTGCCCCGAATGGATGTGCTCCTGGCATCTAGTGGGTAACGGCCAGGGATGCTGGTAAACACCCTACAGTGCATGGGACAGCTCCTACAGCAAAGACTTGTCCAGTCTAAAACGTCCAAGTCAATGCCAGTGGCAAATGTTTTGGGCTTCATGAACATAGAAGCCACTTCTGATATGGATTTCTGTATCCGTTAACTGTTGCTATGTAACAAACTACCCCCAATTTTAAAATGACAATAATTTATTTTTTCATGATTCTGAGGGTTAGACAGCAAATTCCTCTGGGACCAGACAGCTGGTCGGTTGGTGGGGCTGGAAAAGCCAAGGTGGCCTCGCTCGTGTGGCTGGTCGTTGGTACCAGCCACCATCCCCGGTGCCTCACTTCTCCTTCATGGGCCTCACCCCCGCGGCACAGACCGGCGTGCTTGCACAGTCAGGGCACTGTTCTAAGAAAGCAAAAGTGAGGGCTGATGGGTTTACTGAGACACAACATCACTCATATTCGAATCCACATAGCATCGCTTCTGCTGCATCTGGCTACGCAAGTCACAAAGCCAGCCTGCGTTCAAGAGAGAGGAAACAGAATCTACCTCTTGGTGGGAGGGGCAGCCTCCACCGAGTCACACTGAGCAGAACCGGTGATGTGATGAGGATTCGAAGATACAGGGATTGAAGTAGTTTACATTTTAGCATAGTACAAGACTGATGGATAGTGTTCTTGGATGTGTTGGAAAGTCTTTGGCTTCAGAATACTAAAGTAAACTAATTATGAGGGCAATGATTCCGTATATTTTTATTGATAGATGAAAAAAAAATCACAGGTCACTAATTATCAAAGCACATATTACATTATATTGTAAAGGTCTGTGTGAGCCCTTATCTTTCTACCCACACTGTGTGGGAACTAAACTTGGTTCGTTGCTGAACATCTTCATATCAATACAAGTTCAATATTTTTAGCCTATCAGGTGTGAAATCTTATGAAAGGGTCACTTGCTAATTTTACTTTGCTGCATTTTATGGAGACAATATGGTATGACGTATGTCAGTATAAAATCCGTGAGGATCTTGGGATCTATCTCTGTGGCTGAGTTGAGGCAGACGTGTGTGCCCAAGCTTCCACATGGAAGGACCACCAGAAATGTCACTATCTCAGGGATAATCTTAGGGTGAGTTTTGAAAAGCTGGGCCACAGCTCTGGGTACTGTTGGACAGGTGGTCCATCCCCCTCTGCCTTTCCTTTCTTGCTGTGTAGCCAGAACTATTAACTCCTAAGTCCCGTGTCAGAGATACCCTGGGTGCAGAGCTAGACCATGATACCGAGAAGTAGTTGATAGAGTTTATGCTTGTCGGTCATGGCTAGTCCGTCACATCTTTGTAAAACAAATTTTGCGGCCACTTTACTGAGGTATCACTTCCATACCATTCAGTTACTTCTTCAGGGCTTTCTTTCTTTTTTTTTTTTAAAGATTTTATTTATTTACTTTTAGAGAGAGGAGAAGGGAGGGAGACAGAGAGGGAGAGAAACAGCAATGCATGGTTGCCTCTCACACGGCCCTCACAGGGGACCTGGCCCGCAACCCAGGCACATGCCCCGACTGGGAACCGAACCGGGACTGTCTGGTTCCCAGCCCGCGCTCAATCCACTGAGCCACACCAGCCAGGGCTTCTTCAGGGCTTTCTTGACAAGTCAAAGTGGAGCCGACAGTCGTCGCGGATTTCGACCCGCAAAATCTGTGGGGGGGACCGCCCCGATCGCGTGAATCAATCTTACCCAGAGACACGCTTGGAGAAAAGAATCCGGCAGCCACGGGTCTTTTCCTCCATCTTGGAAAAAAGGCCTCGTGGGTAGCTTAGCCAGGCTTTTTATTAGAAGCTTTAGGACATATTTACATTGGATTGATTATTCATGGGCTTATGCAGAACAAGGGTCTTCAGCTGAGTCATGAGGATATATGAGGAAGGGAATAGATAAGGGGTAGGTTTACTTGGTAACAGAGCATTAGGATGTAAATTCAGGTCTGGTGGCAGATGGGATCAGGGTAGTACATTAAACAGGAGACAAGTAATTTGAGGGTAAACTAACTAGGGCTTTTAACCTTTAGGACCATAAAACATTGAGGCAGTGATTCATTAACTTAAGCTTCCTGGCTTTGGGAGGAAGAGAGACTCAGCAAGTTACAGAATTTCTTAAGATACATTTTTGCCAAATTCCCATTAGAGAATTCCTTTTCCACTGACATGATCCACATGGGGATAATTTTTCCTCATGCGGAGCCGTGCTCTGACACGCGTGATTCCCGGACTGTGTGTTTACACGTGTGTGGAAAGAATTCCCACAAACAGTATTGGGGTGTTGTATCCTTTTTTAAATGCATTTTCATTTCATTTTTTTTATTCATTCACTTGAATTGATCAGTGTCAAGGGCAGCCAAAATCCTATTCCTCCTATTTCATAAAACTTCATAGAACCAACAGAGCAGATTCACTATGAATGTGCATTTTACAGTAATCTATAGGAAAAGCAGTGGATTAACATTCTTAATGTCCTTTGTATTTTTTTTTGCACTGGACATATTATAATCTACAATCTATTTTTATACTCTACAAAATGCCAGGTGATTCTGCAAAGAAAGGTCAAAGAATAAGAATATAGTCGACCCTGTATTTGGAACCCCACAGGTTCTGAATCCATGGAGTCCAAGTACATGGGGTCGAGTGACCGTGGATCAAAACTATTCTTATTGTTGTCGTTGCACTTTATTTATGCATTCATTGGTTGATTCTCGTATGTGCCCTGACTGGGGATCAAACACTCAACCTAGGTGTGTCAGGGCAACGCTCCAACCAGCTGAGCTACTTGGCCAGGGCAATCAAAAATATTCTTAAAAATGTTTACTTTGTTGCTGATATGCACTGTGTAGCTAGGCCTCATGGTGGTTGTGTCTGTACCAAATAGTACAGACCTTTTACGTTGTCATTATTCCCTAAACGACAAACAATTATTTATATAGCATTTACATTGTATTAGGTATTATAAGTAATTTTGAGATAACTTAAAGCAGGGGTGTCCAACCCACGACCCATGGGCTGCATGCGGCCCAGGATCGCTATGATTGCGGCCCAACATAAAATCATAAATTTAAAACCTTTTTTTGTTCATCAGTTTTCATTAGTGTTTGTGTATTTAAATGTGGCCCAAGACAACTCTTCTCCTTCCAGTGTGGCCCAGAGATGCCACAAGGTTGGACACCCCTGATTTAAAGTATATAGAAGGATGTGACTATATATGTGTGTGTGTATATATGTATATCATATATATGTTATTCATAACATATGTATTTTATGTACAATTGCTATGCCATTTTATATAAGGGACTTGAACAATTGTGGAGTCTGGTATCTGCGGGGTTCCTGGAACCAACACCCCCAGATACCCAGGGATGACTGTAACCCCTTTATTTTCAGTTACCAGAGAATGTAAGATACATGGTTTGGCATCACTCTGCTTAACATGTATTACAGGAGGAAGTCTAACAGGAGCTATATTTAATCCAGCTTTGGCACTTTCACTACATTTCAAGTGTTTTGATGAAGCATTCCTTCAATTTTTTATTGTATATTGGCTGGCTCCTTCTTTAGGTAAGCATATTTTCATTTAATATGATTGAAAAATCAGTTTATCTTAAAATATGATGTGGACTGTCACTGTAGTATGTCAATTTCTAAAGCCAGAGCACTCACAAAAGAGAAAGTGAAAAACAGAAAAGTTAACTTGCCTGAAATAAGTTTATCTTGTGCAGTATCCTTTAAGGCTGTTTTTATCTTCAAGGAAACAAAATGATCTAGTTAAGGGTAGTCAGTTCCAAGTATAACACTTTTAAAAACCCTCAGCTATGAGGGCAAAAAAAGTGAGGAGTAATTAATTCCATTACAAAATAATCTTTTTTTTTTGTTAAAGGAATTAGTTTTTTCAAATTTGTGAGGTCCATATAAACTACTTTTTAGTTCATTTGACTCATTTTGCAGAAAAGCATCTCAAAAACAATGTATACTGGTAACGAGCATAGTTTTAAAATACGTGAGATTCATTCCTGTTGCTTCTATTGGGATGGGCCAAATAACGCAAAAAGTTTTCAAAAAGACAGTGGTGCCTCACTGCTCGTCATGAATTTGTTCTGGGACTCTGGACTGAAACCGATGAGTCCCCAGCGATGAAGCACTTCCTCTTGCGGGGCAGTGTGGCAACTCGTACGAGTTTTCGCGAGTGCCATGAGTCCCGAGCACGCGCCGAGTGCTGCGACGCTCTGTTCTCGTCGAAATGTGGCGAGTACAGGCGCCGACGAGTGCTGAGGTATGACTGACTGTAGCCGTAATTCGCATTTCTTTATATAAGTTATCAGTGTTTCTTGATTCTATGTAGTCACTTGTTTTAAGCCTGATTATAATTCAAAACTATAAATGAGTATGAGGATGCCTGGCTTTCTATTACTTCACCCTTCTTATCCACAGTTAGCCTTTAGTTTTCTTGTTGCTCATTCCCGGTTTTTTTAAAGGGCGGGTACAGAAGGAAATGGTGGCGTACCAGGTTGGACAGCCCTCACCCTTTGTGCTCGGGCCATTCACCTCCCGCTCCTGTTTAGTTTCTAATATGCTCAGCGATGATACATGCAGGTGGAAATGTGCAGGCTGTCAGAGAACGTTTGCATTTTAAAAGGCTAATAATGCTGCCTTTTTTTAGTTCAACAGATTGCTCAGGTTTTCCAATAACAACTACTTTAAAGATAAATTTTCTCTATTTTTGAATTGAAGCGTTAAAAATGTCACTGCAGTCAGTGAAATTAAAAAGGTCACTCATTGGACAGGTCTAGTGGTAGTTTCCACATGAAAAAATCATGTGAGAAAATGTCTTATTTGAAATCAAATATATATTATTAACATTATATACATATTTGGTAGTGTTCCAACTACAATATTAACAACAGGCCATGATAATAAGGAATTATTCTTCCATTACTTAAAAGAACATTAAAAAGTAGGACTTTCCAGAAGAATTTTATAAGAAATCAGAAGTAAGGACATTCTCTGTAAAAGGACCGTGACATTTTACTTTAAACACATTCTCAAGCCCCATCACTCAGTAACTTCGTCCTGAAGAATATACTGGAAAAAAAGAAATCTCATGACAGATGAAAAAGCAGCAGAAAGAATACAGACGAGACTGGCAGGGAGGGAAAACAGACCATATTCTCGTCAGGTTAGTGCAGTCTGAACCAGGAGGTGCGGCCGTTTATGACCGTTACCAAAAGAACCCAAACAAAAACCAAATACGCTTTTATCCACCTCTTTGCTTCCTATTTAGGCAATCTTTTAAAACTTGAATTGGGGGTCAACATTTTTTGTAATTGGTATGGCCCTATTTAGCTTGTTGAAAACAAGCGTTCAGAGATTCTTAGTTGGCCTAAAGACCTCCTAGCTTTTTTCTAAATACATTCAACATAAAATTCCTGTTGTAGTTTTTGGTTTAAAGAGGCATGTTCCGGTATTTTTCCAAGAGACTTATGAATGATAAACAATACAGGAATCTTTCCATATATGTGGAAAAAAGACACGTGAACAAATGGCAGTTCTGAGAATACTGAATTCCAGCTTGCTGTGAATTTTGGCATACACTGAAGTTACATTCCCACCGGAAAAAGAAAGTGGCCTCAAATGAAATAAGATCACAATTAAGAAGGATCACATCCTAAGAAGAATGGGAAATATGAGAGGTCATATTTTACCAGAGTCACCGAAAGCAAACAAAGCAAGCAAAGCCCTGTTGAAACCGCCTCAGGCAGCCCCACGGAGGAGCCGGCTGGTCCCTGCCCCGGATCTTCCTTCCTCTCCCAACCAAGCAGGGGCAGATGTTCTCGGAAACCACAGGCCCTGTTCTTTCTTGTTTCTCTTCGTGGCAGACATTGTAATCCCTTTCATGCCCCCTGCCATCTCCCCCAAATTAATTTAAAATGTTATAAATGTGAGTGTAACACTGTATGTAAAAGTAACTACACATTTTACAGAATGAAAATGAGCAAATTACATATGCTCATAGGAAATGGAAATTCCATTTGAGGAAAAAGTTTGAAATGTAATGTCTTATTTTCTAGCTCTGACTTCATAAAGAAAATGTCAAATTTGGTGGATCAGTTAACAGGAACGGTTTCTGACTTTTTTTCATCTCAAGCCTTTGGTTGCAAACAGGCTCATCTTTTTAAGACGTTAAGCTATCCAAATGCTAGTTAAACCTTAAAGTTTCGTGTTGTCACCAAACAAGAGTAAATATCAAACCTGCACGAGACAAAAACTCAGTCTAAATCCTAGTTTAAACTGACCTAGAACTCTAAACCCACATACGTTAAGACGAACACATTAACTACTGGAGACCTTTGGAGGACTCCCTGTCAGGCGGCGATGTGGGCCCCGTGGCCCCCTTGGACGTCGCTGGTTCCCACTGAAACTCAGCCAGAACCTACGTGCTAGCTTTGTCTGGTGTGACCTCAAAATGAAGACTTACTAATATGTGAATTTTTTTAACATATTTAAGGTTTAAAATTTCAGCATTAACCAAAATTCTGTTTTAGGTATTTTGCTTGATATAGTTTTAAAAGTTATTAATGGTTAAAATTGATAGAAAAAAATGAGAAGAGATAAAGTAATCTAATATAGTGTTCTTTTTTGAGCATTCCAAGTGAAAACTCAGGAGTGCTTTCAACTGTTTTATTCTCCCAGGACACCCCCTGGGCGGGGGGCGGGGGGGAGCGCTGCCATTTTAAAGAGGAGCAAAGGGAGCCAGCCCAGAGTTCCTCGCTCAGCAAGCCTGTAATGGGGCCAGAACTGGAACTCCAAATATTCCGGTTTTATTTATCCTTTAAATAAATGTTTAGATCTTACTGGTTTTACCAAGTACGTACAGTTTTTAAGGATTCATGGTTGAAGAGAAATAATGTGAGAATATTAGATTTAGAAAATACCTACGTTTCATGTAGGATTGATGTCACTAATTTTATTTTATTTTATTTATCTTTCAGGTATATTGTCCATGATTTTGATGTTCAGCTTTTTCCTTCCGTGGCTGCATAACAACCATACAACTAATAAAAAGGAGTAACTATTCCAAAGGACTCAGACTAAAGGACAGGACGGTCAGGCTGGATGTGTCAAAGATTCTGTCACCTCATAGTCAACACACTGGCTGCACTGGAGTCATTAATGCTAGCTTCCTTTGAGGAAGCTGCCTTAGTTCTCATCGCTGGGACTTAAAAAAATTACTGTGCAAACGAGGTACCCTGTGTTTCTCACTGTTCTTTCGAGTATGTATTAAATGCTGCTAGAAAAGGCCCACTACGTTAAATATAAATCTCAAGTGATAATTGTTCATTTCGATGAGGAAAAAAATGAGTACAGGGTGAGAAGGGAAAGGAAGGTGATGGCAGACCCAAAGAAAGAGTGTGTACATCAAGCGTCTCTTGAATGAACAGGATTCTTAACCCAGGCGCAACGAGCCGTGCTTACAGAGCCGAGAGACGCTCCTTTCCGGCCAGCACCTCACACCACGATACCCAGTGTCACCTTTCAATAGGAAAGTTGCTTTTGGAAGCAGGTTATATATCTATTCAAACTCAAGGGGTTTCCTACATTTTAAATACATTCTAATCTAAAATGTTTTGTTTCAGTAGAGAGACTCCCTAGCTTTAGGCAAGCTGTTATTCTTTATTAGGATATAATCAAACAAAGCACCCAAACAAAGTCAAGAGGTAAGCTTTTCACACTCTTATTTGATCCTAATCAAAGTAGGTGGGGCATGTATTTTTAATCTGTTCTACAGGTAAGGAAACTAAATCTGGGGGGGGGTGCTGCCCTGCCCAAGGTCAAATGCAGCCAAATACCCTTTTTAGGACGTCTACTTCAATACAAAAAGTCTTCTCGATTGTCAGTATAACTAAAGGGAAATTGAAGATTTTGAAGAAACATTAAATACTTTATAATGTTAGAATTTGTCTAGGAATTAGCTGGGGGTTTTTTTGTTTTTGTTTTTTTAAGGCTTAAAGAACCTTCGAATTTTCTTCTACTAGAGCTCTCCTTTATTGTACGAGGTCCACTTCATTAAAAGTTCAGGCCAGGAATTAGGTGTGTTTCTCTCCAAAGGCAATTCCATTATCAGGATTAGAACTGAAGTAAAAAAAATAGGGGGTGAAATAAAATCTGTCTGAGCAATAATCAGCTAAGCAAGTGATAAATTGCCAGGTAATTTAAGTGCTGCTTGGCGATCAGCTTCTAGATAGTTCCTCTCTTTACACCTGCAGCCTGAACTGCGCGCAGGCCCCCGATGGGCAGCCCGCCAGTGGGACCGTCCCGGACTCCCACAAGCACGCCACAGCAGCGCCAGTTCTAAACGCAGAGTTCATAAAATGGTGACACTGGCCGAATGCAGGCTCTGACATGTTTTACTTAAAACATAAAAAGCGAGTATTTTCAGTCTTTTTCTTACAAAACATCTTGCAAAATTTCTCTTGCAAAATATCAAAAGATCTAGCAACACTAGGCCTAAATTCATCCATGGGAACAACAGAAAGTGGTTGTTCCCTTTAAAGCGGTCCCCTTGGCCCTGGCCTGCGTGGCTCAGTCGGCTGGGTGTCATCCAGCACAGCGAAAGGTCACCGGTTCGATTCCTGGTCGGGGCACATGCCAGGGTTGTGGGTTCGGCTCCCTGTCGGGGTGCGAGCAAGAGGCAGCTTATCAATGTTTCTCTCACATGGATGTTTCTCTCCCTCTTTTTCGCCATCCCTTCCCCTTTCTCTAAAAAATAAATATTTTTAAAAAAATAAAAATAAAATGGTCCTTTTGCCACTCTCTTTTCACCTGTATCATGGCTGTTTTTGTTAGACTTTTTAAAAATGCATGTCTGTATCATGAGGACTCTGTGGCTTAAGAAAAATGAGTATTAATTTGTGAAAACACCCAGCCTACACTTAAACTACACTTGTCAGAATTTCAGTTGGTGACTTCTGATGACACAGCTTTTTCTGAATCCCTCTCAAGCGTCACCATTTTTCTCCACCACACCTCTGATGCCACTGGGCATGGGGGCGGGACAGGCTCCTCTCTCCTCCCCACCTACCCGCTTCTGCTCCCTTTTAAAAGCATGTGATCTGACCATGGCGTCGGCTGCCTGGGTACTTCTTGCAGTTACCTCCCGTACAGTCCCCTCCATTCCCCTTGTTCTTCTAAGAACTTAGTTCCTGTCTTACTCTCACTCTCTGCAACACTACTCCAGTTACAGTTCTTGGTGATTTTAATACCCGTACAGATGATGCTTCCAGGGTCTTGGCCTCTCAGTATGTCGGCCGAACTGAAAGAATAATTTTTTCTATTGACTTAGTTACAACTTTGGTCATAAACTTGTCATTACCAATAACTGAGACTCTTCTATGATCTCAAACAGCCCACTCTCCAACACTAACCCCCTTTCCAGCTCAAGGACATTCTCACCAAGGAGTCCTTGACCCCCCGGGTGACTTGTCTACTGATACCACCTCTTTTTCACTTCTCTCACTCCTCTCAAGTATTCTCTTCTCCTTAAGCAGCTTAAATTACACACTGGCTTGAATTACACACTGGATTGAAAATTATACAAACTTAACTTCCTTGTTCCTCTATTTCTTCATCACATTCAGATGGCTTAGCCACATTTCTCTTTGGTTGTCTAACACCGTAAGTTGATACTGTACATGCAGCTCTTCTTAATTCATGGCTTACCCATTCCATTGGTGGGTATTCCGGTTACTCACTATGAAAGCAGTACTCCAACAAACATTCTTGTGCACGTCTCTTTGTGTGTCTGTGTCTCTCTAGGGAGGGAGGCTCTCATACCTTTCATTGCGGCCTGCTAGCACAGTTTGGTCCCAGCCTCCATCCACTTATTCTTGCCCAGATTACTGCAATAACTTCCTGTTTCTATTGCCTGAGTAATCCTATTAAAACAATCAAGTCATGCCACAGCTTCCTATTTCAGACATAAAGCATGTATTCCTCCAGTTAACTACTATAAAACTGTAGGTAATTGGTAGTATAAATTATTAATGTGTTGGGAAAAATTGCATATGAAACAGTGGGGCTTCTGGGTTATAAAGACACCACTGCTCTACTTAGCAATGTTTGTGAGCTAGTTCACATTATTTAAAAACAAGCTGTAGCAGGCCCTGGCCAGGTAGCTCAGTTGGTTAGTGCCTCGTCCCAATATGCTAAGGTTGTGGGTTCGATCCCCGGTCAGGGCACAAAGAAGCAACCAATGAATAGGTAAGTGGAACAAATCAATCAATCTCTCTTCCTCTCTCTCCAAAATCACTTAAAAAGAAAACATGCTGTAGCAAAACTATACTTGAACACTAGAGCTACAATAACTACATTTTAAATCATCTTATATAATGAATAATTTTCCTTGCTTCTAAAAGTGTACAAGATTCCACAACTTATTGTGGAAATATTTTTCAGCTTAAGCACATGTTCAGATAATTATTCTGTAGCTTTGCTACAACTACAATATAAGTCCTGGATTCTAGGCTTCTATTTGCTGTAGTAGCTTCTTAACTAGCCTCTGTGCCTTTAGTCCTCCTTGACATTCTACATACTCAAGGCGCCCAGGCTTGTTTGCTGATCTACCACTTCAGTCCCTTACGCAGGAACCTGCACTGGCTCCCATACCCCCCCACCCCTACTACAGCACTTAGCACTGCAGGACTCCTTAGTACAAGGACTCCTTCTTTTTCATCTGTATACCCACCAGCAAGTAACAGGCGCTCAGAATGAATTAAAAGCCCCCTACCAATGCAAAATACAGCACTCCCCACTCCTTCACAATTTCCTCCCACTGTAGCTAGTCAGGGTCCTCAATACACCCTTGCTACCACACTCACAGTTGTCCTAAACGCCACTCTAGCCTCCGAGCCATTCTTTTACCATCAAAGGTGGCAAGTCTCAAATTGCAAAGTCACCTTTAAAAGATTAAAAAACAAGCAAACTTCAAATGCCCAAATGTTAATCCCATTAGTGAAACTAGTTAACAGAAGTGTGTACATGTTAACAGTTCAAAAGTCAGTCTCTCTCTCCCCTTGAAGATGGTTACGACCTTGGAGATCATGAAATGAATGCTTTATGAACTAAACAGAAAAAGCAAAGACAGATTGATACATGTGAGGACATCATTCAACTTCATGCTTTTAGAAGCCATCCAACAAAATGAAAGGACAGGTCATGGACTAGGAGATTAGTATCCAGAATATAGTATAAAGGAATATCAGTAAGAGAAAAAACTACTTAAAGTCAACTGCACAAAGCAGGATGGTGTTCAGTCTCACTAGGAACATGGAAACTATAATCAAAATGAAATACTCTCTTTATATTCATCAGATTGGCAGAAATTAAGATGTCTGGAAATGCCAAAAGTGGGTGAGGATATAAAGAAGCAATGAAATCTTATTCCCTAATGGTGGAAGTGTAAATTGCTACAATCTTTTCAGAGACCAGCTGAGCAAAACCTAGCAAAATTAAAGGTTTACATAAGTATTTTTAATGAAATTTTTGTTTCTGGGATTAGCAGAGATAAATGTTTGTGGTCCTGAAGGAAAACATACTTTTTTAAAGAAAGAGTTTATTTATTTATTTTTAGACAGGAAGGCAGGGAGAAAAAGAGGGAGAGAAACATGAATGTGTGGTTGCCTCTTGTGCGCCCTCTACTGGGCACCTGGCCTGCTACACAGGCATGTGTCCTGGCTGGGAATCAAACCAGTGACCCTTTGGTTCACAGGCTGGTGCTCAATCCACTGAGCTACACCAGCCAGGGTGGGAAATATACTTTTGTCATAGGCATAATGAATGTAAGCTACCATGAAAGAGAAATGCACACCTGTGTGCACAAGATGTTCACTGCAGCACTGCTTTAATAATGAGTAATGGGAGTCATAAATGCCCATCTAGAGGATGGATGAGCTGTGCTGCAGAGCTGCCTGTACCAGCTTGGATAAAACTCTCAAAAATCAGAAGGATTCAACCAATAAAAGTTTAAAAACATGGAACCCAATCCCATAGTGTTTATAGGATACATATATATATGGTAAAAATACAAACCAAATTTCTGATAAATACCAAATTTGGGCTAGTGGTGGCCTCTGAAGAGGAAGAGACTGGGATCAGGGCAACACAAAAAGAGAGCTTCAGTTCTATTTTTATCATTTTATTTCTTTACTGCATGTGAATATATGGGCATGTGTTTCATTTAATATGCCAAAAACATTTCAGAACATATAAAAATAGGTAATAATAAACTTCTCCTTTACCTGATTTAGCTGTGGAGTTTTGTATTTAAACAATGATAATTATAAATTTTTTAATGCTTTGAAACGCTTATGATATATAGCCCAGTTTCATATTCCTCTGGTTAAAAAGAGAGAGACTACTGGGGAAGTACTAGTTTTCTAGTGCAGCTGCAACAAAGTACCACAAACTGGGTGGTTTAGCGTGACAGAAGTTAATATTGTCTCACAGTTCTTTTTATTTTTTTAAAGACTTTATTTATTTATTTTTAGAGAGAGGGGAAGGAGAGAGGGAGAGAAACAGCAATGTGTGGTTGCCTCTCACACGGCCCTCACTGGGGACCCGGCCTGCAACCCAGGCATGTGCCCCGACTGGGAATCGAACCAGGACCTTTTGGTTCCCAGCCCGCGCTCAATCCACTGAGCTACACCAGCCAGGCTACTCTGTCACAGTTCTAAAGGCCAGAAGTCCAAGACCAAGGTGTCAGCAGGCCCAGGCTCCCTCTAAAAGTACTAGATCTGTTCCAGGCCTCTCCTAGCTTCTGGTAGCGTCAGGCATTCCTCGGCTTATAGACCCGTTACTACAACTTTCCACCTTCCCAGGGCCTTTGCTCTGTTCATCTGCCCACTTCCAAGTTCTCCCTTTTTATAAGGACACCAGCCATCTTGGATTAGGGACCATCCCAATGATTTTGAGTACCTCTGTAAAGACCCTATTTCCAAATAAGGTCACATTCTGAGGTGCTGGGGTTAGGACGTTAACATCTTTTGGGGGAGACACAATTTACCCCACAGAAGGGAGAAAAGAACTCTCTCCCTCCTTCCCATCTCCCACTTCTCCCAGAAACAACTTTATTTTCTTAAGTTCTTCCAAAGCTGTTTTATGTGTCTGCAAGCACATGATACAGATAACCCCCACTGTAACCTCCAGCCCCAGATCTTCTGTATCTTTGCATCTTGATTTTTTTCACGTACTGTATCTTGGAGCTTATTTACTATTGGCACCTAACTGTTTTTAAGGGATAGCTTTCCATTGTACAGAGGTACTATAAATTGACCTGTGCCTTATTATAAACACCAAGGTTGTTTTCAGTCTTTTGCCTTTATAAATCAAATTGCAATTAATGTCCTTGCTTAATCTTTTCTTAATGTGCAAATTTATCTATTGGATAAATTCCTTTAAGCGGATTTTCTAAGTCAAAGAACATGTGCATTTTAAATTGAGTGTGTCCTTCAGTTTTTATTAAAACCTTTCTTAACTTTGATTATATACAGATCCAATTTAATAAAGTTCTTTTTTAAGATCTGGGGTTGCAGTAGACAGCTATAAACATTTTTTGCAAGCCAGTATCCAAGCATCCTTCCTATTTGAGAATCCGGGCAGGGACACTGACTGCCCTCTCACTACAGACGCTAATGGGGCCAGACACGGCGCCAACCAGGACTTTGTGGTGACTCAGGGACATGGGGACAATTTAAGAAATGTTTAACAGCAACAGAGGAATCATAACATCTTCTGTAAACCACTCCTAGTTGCTAACCTTTTTATGAGTTGGTTTATTTCAGCCTTCCAGTCCATTTGTGAGCTACTAGATAGGCTTCTAATAAATGTTTTCTGCTTAAATTAACCAGACTTGATTTACAACCAGAATCTGGACTGATAATTTTGGCCATACTTTTATGAACATAAATGCTCCACTACCCTCATATTTGCACCATACACTATAAAGGCTTAGACTGCTGCATTTTGGGTAACGGATATTTGCTTTTCTTCATACCTCTATCGGCTACTTACTGCTGTTACTGATATGCCCGACACAACCACCCTGGTCCTCCTTTTCCAGCCTGCTGCATGCCTGGAGCCTTAGGTGCTCAAGTACATCGGACCTGTGTGCGGAGCAGGGGAGACCTGCAGTGAAGCCCTGAAGGTCCTGTGAGAAAAATGCAGATTTCATCACATCTATTTTAATTGCTCAGGGGATTTCTAAATTTAGGCCTTCTCAGATACGCTGTAAGAGGTGAGTTAATGTTACTGTAGCACCTTCTTTCTGTTATGAAGAGTAATTACTACTACTACTGGTAATAACTAACATTACTGACCCTTCCCTAGTATAGGTGGTCTATGTAAGATGTGATTCCTCTGCTACTGTCAGACTGAGTATATTAGTGATTCCTATGATCTTCAAATAATAAAAAATTAGTTAGCCTGTTCACACTTTTTTAAAACTGAATTTATTGGACAAAGGGGAGAAGGGTTTTCAGGAATCACTATGGAGGGCACGTGGACAGAACCAAGGGGGAGGAGGAAGGCTGGGGAGGGGGGTGGGGTTGGAGGGGGAGGGAGGAGGGGAAGGGAGAGGATGCAAATAACTGTAATTGAACAACAATAAAGTAATTATTTAAAAAAAATTAAAAAAGTAAAAAAATAAAATATAAAAAAAAGACTGAATTTATTGGGGTGACATCGATAAAATTATATAGGTTTCAGGTGCACAATTTTGTAATTCATCACATATATACATTGTATCGTGTGGTCACCACCCCAGGCCAAGTCTCTGTCCATCACCACCCATTCCCCCTTTACCCTCTTCTGCCTCCCCCACCCCCTCCCTCTCGTCACCACACTGTCCTGTGTGAGGGTTTCTTTGCTCAATCCCTTTGCCTTTTTCACCGAGCCCCACCCCCTTCCCTCTGACAGCTGCCTGTATACACTTTTATTTAGCCTTCTTATCCCCAGATTATATATGTTTTCTTTATCTTCCTAAAATTGTATTAAAAACAAAAAATAATTGTTAACAAACAGTGAACAAAATCTATGTTCACTGCTCTCTTGAAAGGTCTTCTGACTTCTCATATAAAATTATGAACTCCCCTAAATTACACATTGGTTTCATTCACGTCTGTGTGAGCAGACAGAGTGAGATGCCAGCAAAAATGCTTCTGCACCCAGGTCGGTGTGGCTTATTTGGTTGGATTGTTGTCCCGCAAACCGAAAGATCGTGGGTTTGACTCCTGTCAGGGCATATGCCTGCGCTGCAGGTTCAGTCCCTGGTTGGGGAGCGTACGAGAGGCAACCAGTTGATGTTTCTCTCACATTGATGTTTCTCTCCCTCTCTCTCCCTCCCTCTAATATCAGTAAGCGTATCCTTGGATAAGTATAAAAACAATAATAATAAAAAATGTTTCTGTTTCAGCTTCTTTGGTGAGGAACAGCAATAATTCTATTAGAATCCTCATAAGGGATTGGCTTAGAGTTCAATTACTATGTATTAGCTACAGAAGATGGGTACCAGATGTAGGTTCACCCATTCTACAAATACTTTGAAAATGGGATTTGCATGAGAATTAGCTATATAGTAGTGCTACTATCTGAAATCCTGCAGACAAACCAAATGCTATATAAACATCTCTGTGAACAATGAATAATCACACTTGTCTTCTTAAAAAAGTAAAGAACTATATATTATGATCACCTGTGCATAATTTCTCTTTAATACTGGCAAAGATCCTAACAAAATCTCAAAATACATAATCTACAAAGATTTAAACAAGCTTATTTGAAAAGTATCACTACCTGACAAACCGAGCTGAGGGAGGAGGAAACCCACTGGGATCATATTTTAATGAGTACATTTTAAAAATGACAGAATCTAGAACAGATGACCACTAACCCTAGCCTTTAGGGATATTTTAGATGGCTCACATCATGGTTGGAAAATGTCTGTGCCTTTCTTTAAATTTTCTCTACATCAAGACATAAAACAATTCTAGCAACTCTAAAATTAAGCTCAAATAGAATCAAGATATGTTGGCTTGCTGATCATTATGAATTTCACTTCTTAAGTCTGACCCAATCTCTTTTCCCACCTTCTATTTTCTCAGAGCTATGGCTGCAACTGACCACTGTTATAGAATGTTAAAGCTGAATCTCTGGAAGCCATTTATCTAGGCCCCTTGTTCTGCAGATGAGGAAATAGGTCCTGCGAGGCTAAATATCCTGTCTGCCAGGCCAGGAGATGCGTGGCCTCCTGCATCTCAGCTGAGTACATTATCCACAATAGCAGGCTGACCACGGCGGTGCCTACAGGAAACACAGTGCACAGAATCTTCTTGACATTCTGTTGGTATGTTACCAGAGAACTTCACTGAAATTTAGGATTACAAGTCTGTAAGCATAACTTTAAAAAGGTGCTCAAGTAGAATTTCTAACATCAGCCCATGAGAACACTGCCTGCTTACTGGAATGGATAAATGTCTAGGGCAGAATGAGTGCTGCAGGATTCGCAGCAGTCCACTGAAACTTTAACTTTGAAAACCCAGCAGTAAAGAGACTTGCCTCCTTTTAGCTGCTGGTAGATGGTAAAGCTTACAACTCACAGATCACCATCTCTATTGATGTTAGCATTACTCTCTCTGTAACTACTTCCTCTTCTCTAAAGTAGGATCATAACAGCACTTACACCTCATGTGCAGTTATGAATAGTATGTGCATAATGTATACCAAGAACCCAGGACAGTGGCTGGTACAAAGGTCTCAGTAAATTTCAGTGTCCATTCCAAGCGGCCCTTTTACTTGCCTATTTTAACAAATTCAGTATCTTTCAGAGGGTTAGAAAAAGGAAAGTTGGTTTTTTCTCATCTACCATGCAGGCAGAGGGAAACCTAGGGAAAGTGTTGAAAAGAACACTGGGCTTAGTGGTGACAAAGTTTAGTCACTAATTAACCAAGCGATTCTGAATAGCTTTTCTAACCTTATTTTTAAGGTAATATAATGACATTGAAGTTCAAGTACAAATCTCTACATAGAAACTGAAAACTGAGAGTGGTTAAGTATGCTATAAAAAATTACACCTAATCCTGGTGGAAGAAGCAGATATTCCTTAAAATGCATTAAACCCTTGCCCTACTAAGTGTCTGCCAGCAACTCTAATGATACATTTTCTTACTCATTTCACGTTCATGTTCTCAGTAAGTCAAACAAAAATAAGAATGTCAAGATTCTCACTCTTGCCAACATTACCTTTAAAAAAAAAATTTCATGGATGGTTTTAGGGAAGAAAGGGAGTGCAATATAGAAAAATCTAGATTTATTTGTTAAGCTATTACAAAGACAAAACAGTTGTCATCTGAAGTACAATACTTTGAGGACTTCATCCCAATGTCACGTGTTCTGTTACAGAAACTGAAGTAAGAGCCTAGAAATGAAAGGGCATAACCTAAGAGGCTATAACAGAACACACTGGTAAAACACGGTGAGAAGAACAAAAGCCAGTCGGAAGCAGCACTTGTGTTAGCGTGTGTGGCTGGGATGTTTCCAAAGCGCTCCCTCAAGATGCCTGCATGAATGAATCTGGGTCCCAAGTCAGTGAAAAGAGCCTCACCCCTGTGGAGAATGAGCACGGGCCGGGCTCTCTGAGATCTCTGCCTGGCTTTTTCAGGGTAAGCTTGTCATCAGGCCCTAGAGGGGTATGTCTTAGACTCAGCCCCTCTCGCACCCAGCCTACCACAGCCGCAGCTGCCTGTGCCTTTGCACCACGTGGCCCTGCCAGGTTACGGACGATGCGTATGCTGGCGGCAGGGATGACAGGCCTACTCAGAGGGTGCCCAGACACAGAAAGTTTGGGGACAAATGATAAACTACAAATACCCTCTTGGTCAAGTTAATTCACCTTTGTTAATAAAGGTCATATTTTCTTCTGCTGGTGACAACTTGTCTCAGTACAGTTTGTCTCAAGAAAGAACTGGTTCATCAGGTAAGTTTTGAAGAAGGAAAAATACTTTCACAAACACCCACTCCCCAGTGGAAAAGGCACCGAGTTCTCTCCTACCGTTATGAGCAGAATCTGAAAAACAAAAGGTTTACAGTGTTTGTAATAGTAATAATAGCTATTCTTTACTGACTCTCTAGTCAAGAGTGCCACCAGATTTAGATATTATTCTAGCTCAGTTTTTGCAACAATCCTGCCAGGCAGTTATTAACACCCCCATTTTTCAGATGAGGGAACTGAGGATTAGAGGAGTTATATGTCTTATCCAAAGACACAGCGTTGTCACTTGGCAGAGCTGTGATTCCACCATGCACGTGCCTTTCCCTTCACCTGATCTCATGCGTTCAGAGGTCCTAGTTCCATTACCTTGAAATTCTTAATCATTACGTAAACATTCTAATTAATCCTTGTTCACTGCTTACAGGCAAATAAAATTTTAAGTGATTAAAAATTTACAGACATTGGAATTCAGGTCAATTATCCAGATGAAGAACTTTTATAAACTTTATGAATAAAATATCTCTCCGCTCCAGCTGTAGCATAAAATGAATAGAAAACAAAATTTGTGGCTATTTTATGGTTATTTCACCATAAAATTACATTACAAAGAACCCTAAGAATTCCTGCCAGGGAACTGCAGTGATACCCCATTTGTGTAACCATCAGTGACACACCAAAGGAGTTTCTCATGGTCCTTATGAATAGAGTGGTCGGTGTTCTCTGAATAGTCTATTTTTTTTTTTTTTTTTTAAAGATTTTATTTTTTATTTATTTTTAGAGAGAGGGGAAGGGAGGGAGAGAGGGAGAGAAACAGCAATGTATGGTTGCCTCTCAAATGGCCCTCATGGGGACCTGGCCTGCAACCCAGGCATGTGCCCTGACTGGGAATCGAACCGGGACCCTCTGGTTCCCAGCCCGTGCTCATTCCACTGAGCTACACCAGCCAGGGCTGAATAGTCTATTTTTTTAAGAAGAAATATGTGAAAGCCAGAAGATCAAAAAATATCTGTTTTCCAGTTTCAATAACAGATACAAAATAAGTATTACTGAACTGAAAAAAAACGGCATGCTGTAAAGAACATGATGAATACAATCTAAGAAATAAGGGAAGAAAACTTGAGCTTGACCTAAAGACTTCCCATGGAGTAAAATATGGAAGTACTGGCATCTGGGACTGCGAGACCCGAACGTCGCGGTTAGGAGGGCTCCAGCAACATGAACAGAACTTTTTAAGCTAAGTGCAGAGGAGACACTGCAAATTTTAGACTGTGTGACTATCAATGACAGAAGTAAATGTTGTAGAAATAAAAATCAAGTATTTAAAGAAAGAGATATAAATCACAGAACTCTAAGAGATTATTTTCTGATAGTTTGACTGGCAGCACCTGACATGAAAGCAGAGACCTGTTATTATAATTCACAGTTAGTATAAGAAACAATATTATATTCATAACGGCAGTGATGCGGAGGGTAAGTGGAACTTGGAATAACGGTCTCACAACCCAATCAGATGCGGGACAGTGGTACGAGAGTGAAGCCAAAGTGTCTAAATCTTGTCATGCTATTACCACCTGCTTTAATAAAATAAAGGTCCTGGATATAAGTAGCATTTCAAAGACTGGAAGAAAGCTAGTATTCAAGAAAATGCTATGAGGTCAGAGGCAGGAGGACGTTACAGAGGAGAAAGAGGGACAGTAATTTGACAGTGTGAAAATCTTACAGCTTATAAAGAAGGGCTGCTAGGGATACTAGTCTTCGCTCTACACGATATAAACTATGATATAAAGGTTACAGAACCTTTAGTTATTATCTAACACACAGTTGAGATATTCGAGCTGGCAAAGGACAACTGATTTCTCAGAGTGACATGCAGCAAATAAACAGGGATAAACTGCAGGCAAAGCTCAAGAAAAGGTCAGAGGAGAGAAAATTGGCAGTGCCTCATATCACTCAGAAGAGGGTATGAAGCAACTTGGAAGATGATAACTTTTGGACAACTGTACATGGACTTGTTCTGCTTTGGAAAATCAGCCTAGAACAGTCAGGGGCCCAGGACCTTGGTCTGCCATTATTTTCAGAAGTAAATAAACCGACACAAGATTATGGTAAAGGGCTTAAACTAAGTTTATAATTACTTCTACTTCCTCCCTAATTTGAATAGCAGTGACTGGCTGCAAATCTCTGCTTTGTGTTTTCTGATGAACATGTTAAGATTTCAAACATCACAAATGGGAAAAGGGGACTCGAGAGCAGCCCGGGACATGACATGAGGCTTTGCAGCTCCCACCTGAGCCACCCAGGGAGAGCTCCATTTCCGAACAAAGGGCTCACGTCATTCTCCTCGGTTTGCTGGCGAGGGCTGTGGCTTATTCTTGCATATACTCTCAGGGCCTGGTGTGTGGTGAGAGCTCAGTAAATGTGAATTAACCTGCACATCACCATGTTTGTAGACCTTGATTTCTTAGAGGAAAAAACCACATAATTTTCAGTAATTTCAGAAATGGAAACTAACATTTTTCCAAATTTCTAATTTTAAACAGTTCTCCTGAATTACAAAAGTAAAAATTAATTATTTGACAGGATTTTCATGTTCAGTGACAAGGGAAAAAATAAACGACTTACCTCAAAGCAGCATAAAGCCATTTTCAGTGATCAACATCTGCATCCTCAAACTGTCCGGCAACTGTGGGCGCCGTGTCTACCTCCATCCCATCTGAAGAAAAAACAGAACCACTGAGCACTAGTCTACAGAGCGCTTCAGACAGGAAAAGATTCAGCTTCTATTTCCACCAGAAGGAAGCTAATGCCCCCTGCTGGTAAGAGTTGCCGTTTCTTTTTCTTTTGCAAATTCAAGCATCAATGAACAAATTGACAGAGAAAAATGCCACCTGTGGATATAAGCCAAGATAAAATGCGTCTAAATACATTTACTTCTTAACTTCTCAACCTCAACATTAAAATAGTATTACGAAGGAACTTGCAAATGCAATATGCACCAATTGTTCAGTCCTCACAGAACTGTGCTAGGGATCTCTGTGTGACTTTTTTTTTTTTAAAGATTTTACTTTTTTAGACAGAGGGGAAGGGAGGGAGGAAGAGAGGGAGAGAAACAATACTGTGTGGTTGCCTCTTGCCTGCCCCCTACCAGGGACCTGGCCCCTAACCCAGGCATATGCCCTAGACTGGGAATTGAACCAGCAACCCTTTGATTCGTAGGCTGGCACTCAATCCACTGAGCCACACCAGCCAGGGCCTTTTCTTTTCTTTTCTTTTCTTTTCTTTTTTTTTAAGGTATGAAGTCCTATCCTCACAGAGCTTATGACATGATTCAGGAGTTAAGACAACACAGTACAAGGATCTTGCTTTTCCTGTTTATCTCATCTGATTTTTCTTTTTTATTCTCACCCAAGGACTTGTTTTCATTGCTTTTAGAGAGAGAAGCATCAATATGAGAGAATTGACTACTTTCCTCCCTCACGTACCTGGGCTGGGGATTGAACCTGCAACCTAGGTATGTGTCCTGACCTGGAATCGAGCCTGTAGCATTTCAGTTAAGGGACAATGCTCCAAACAACTGAGCCACACTGGCCAGGGCTATCTCATCTCATTTTAAAAAGGGGAAGCAGTTTGGACAAGAAAAGAAAAGCCCTCTGGGAAGAGCTGTCTACACCTGCTTATTCCACTTCCTCAGCTCCCACGCATCCGTCAACTCTTCAGCCCACCACAAACTGGCTTCTGCCTGCAGCCCCTTGGCACCGCAGCACCAGGACATCCGCAGGGCACAGACATGTATCTCCTATCTAAAATTAACTCATCATCGTTCCACATAGAAAATGCTTCTCTTTCCTGTCTTGTTCAAGGATACCTCTTACCTGCCCAATCCAGAAACCCCCACCACGTTGCTAACTTCTGTTGCTCCTATCTCTTAAATGTCTCCCAAATCGGTTAAGTCTTTTGACAATCACTGCCACCACCTAATTTAGTCCACTACCTCTCATCTGACGTAAAACTTAAGTTACTTAACAGGGTTTCTCTTCTTTCCCCCGTACTTCCCTCTCCAATGAATTTCCCCTGTCAAAGCCAGAGAAACACTAGCCAAACTAAAACTCTCTCATGGCTTCCTGATGACCTGAGTGTAATGCTGAAATTCTTTAACACAGCTTTAAGTGCCTTTAAGATACAGCCGTGTTCACTATCCACTTCATCTGTTGCTAAAACTGCCCTTCACACTCAGGGATTCAGACATAATGAACTACTTTCAGTTCCCAAAGCCAAATAGTCTCTTGCACCTTTGCACATGTCTGATCCCTTTACCTGCCTCTCTCCCCAACTTGTATGCAATCCCCCTTCACCAGGGTCACTTTTATTCATTTTTCAGATCCTGGCTTAGATGTCACTTACTCCATGAAGCTGACTCTCTCCCTGACTATTCAGGCTGGGTGAAGGGTCCGGCCTCTGATTCCACAGTCACTCAAGCTCCCCCTGTATCTCAACGCTGTGACCACGGTACGTTATTTTTGTCTCCACTAAAACTGATACAAAGATAGTAACCTCATCTCTCTTGAGCAATGCCTTATCTCTGTACTTGGCCCAGTACCCCAGTAGGTTAATTTATTTTTCTCTCCACTAAAATTGATACAAAGATAGAGTTTACTTCTCTTGAGCAGTGCCATATTCTCCATCCTTCGCTGAGTAGCTGCAGAAACACCTCGTAACATAGACAAACACAGGAAGCAATGACATGCCACTAGCAGACAGCAGGTATGCTTAAATGTCACAAAGACTGAAAGTTACTAAAACAGATCTCAGGTGTTCTCAACACACACACACAAACGGTAAGTATGAAGATGAAATTTAATACTTGGCAGTGGCAGTCATTTCACTATGCATATCAAAACTTCATGTTACACACCTTAAATACATACAATTTTTATTTTAAATTTTTAAAAATCTTTTTTTAAATAAAATGCACGGGTCAAACTAAATAAATTTCAAGAGTGATGTGGGTACTCAGGAGTTTAGAAGATGGGGAATGGTATACCAGACTGAAGAAGTTTCATATACAGGCAACTCTCAATATGCTAATAAGGCTTAGGAATAAAAGTTCAAAAAAAAAAAAATCTCACTTTAGCAAAATGTCTGAAACCTTAGACATTTGCTCCAAAGCATTAAATAAGAAATTTTACAATTTTAAAAAACCAAACCCTTCAATGATGAAAGGCTTTTCAATGGTCAAGGACATTCTCCAGTCAATCACTGTAAAAAAAAATAAATAAAAAAGGCAGCACCTTGCGTTCTTTCAGCTAAGAGTTTGGTAGTGCACTAGAAATCACCTGAGCCATCTTACTCTGAAGTCTACAGTACAGACTCTCCAGCCAAGACTTAAAATGGAGAGGAGACACAAGGAATAACACTGACCCAAAGTCTAAACTTTTCTACATAAAATATCACAGACCTGGCCAGTGTGGCTCAGTTGGTTGGAGCGTTGTCCTGTACACCAAAAGGTTGCAGGTTAGATCCCCAATCAGGGTACCCGCCTAGGTTGCAGGTTCAATCACTGGTCAGGATGTATATGGGAAGCAGCCAATCAATATTTCTCTCTCACATCAATGTTTCTCTCTCTCTCCTCTTCTCTCTCTCTAAGGTCAATAAACATATTTTTTTTTAAATAAATTTCTTTTTTATTTATTTTTTAGAGAGAGGGGAAGGGAGGGAGACAGAGAGAGAGAGAGAAACAGCAATGTATGGTTGCTTCTCACATGGCCCTCACTGGGGACCCGGCCCGCAACCCAGGCCTGTGCCCTGACGGGGAATCGAACCGGGACCCTCTGGTTCCCAGCCCGCGCTCAATCCACTGAGCTACACCAGCCAGGGCAGGTCAATAAACATATTTTAAAAAATCCCAGAACTTTAAGATCCCTAGGTCAATATGTTATGTGTATGGAGATGTTGATCAGGGCATTATGAGAAACTTAAATGTACCAACAAAAGAACATGATAGTAACTCTTTTTAAGAATACTTTGCATAGCTAAAAATTAAGTGTTAAAATTCTATAGCAACATAAAACATTAACATATATTAAATAAAGGTAAAGATGCAAGAAGAGCTTATTGCAGTGCCGGCACATTATTTTTCCACATTAGCTTATTTAACCCTCTCACCACTCATTAGTTATTTGACATGAAACAAGCTGTGTGATCTTTCTGTGCCAGAGTTTCTTCATCTGAAAATGGGGATGAGCCCTGGCTGGTGTGGCTCAGTGGACTTAGTGCCAGCCTGCAAACCAAAGGGTCACCAGTTTAATTCCCAGCCAGGGCACATGCCTGGGTTGCAGGCCAGGTCCCCCAGTGGGGGGGGAGTATAAAAGGCAACCACATATGGATGTTTCTCCCCATCTCTTTCTCTCTCCCTTCCCTCTCTCTAAAAGTAAATAAATAAAATCTTTTAAAAAATAGGGATCATAATAGCATCCACCACAGAGGGTTCTTGGATTAAATGAGTAAGTATTTGTCACGTGCTTAAATCAGGGGCCGGCACATAAGAGCACCACCTAAATGTTTTAGAGCAGTAGGAACAAGACTGGAGACGACCGGGGCAGAGACAGGGCTGTCTCTTCAGAGTCAGAGTGAAGAGTTAGAACTTCATACGGTGAGGGGCAGGAAACCACACGAGGAGACAGCCTTATACAAGGGTGACACAGTGCCCTCAGAGGATTAATATGGCACAGTGAGCTGAAGGAAGAGATGATGGAGGCAAAATTTACTATTGCAAATCCAGGATGAGAAAAAAAGGGCCTAAGTTTGGAGGACAGCAGCAGTAATAACAAGGAGACCTAAAAGCCACTTAAAGGAAAAGTCCACAGAACTAGTATTAGACTAGATATGGGACTAAATGGTAAAGACTGAAACAAAGAATACTTCAAGAATCTAGTTGAATTAGGATTCTTAGAAAAGGGAACCAGTCTAACAGGGAAAATATTTACAAAGAAGCTTACAAATATGAGACAACTGAAACATAAACATTTAAAACCACTTGTTTAAGGTCCAGATGTTTGTCACAAAAAGAGAACCCAAGTTTCTTGAATGCTGCCTAGCCCTTTAAATCAAATACTGTCCTAGTTTTGCATATAATCACATATGAATTCATTTTAAAAGTAAAAGTGGCAGCATCAATGTGCGCCTGCACACACACGCAAACAAAATAAGACTGGAAAGATATGCAACGGAAAATTAACAGATGTCTTCAATTAGAATTATACTCAATTTTTCATTTCTTCTTTGCCTATGCCCATTAAAAAAAAAAATTTAACTGTGAACATAGACTATTTTTGTAGTTAGAAAAAAGTTTTAAAAAACTTACACAAGGATTCCCACTCTATGTAATTCAACATTTGCTTCCTATACCATAAAGAGTTAATTCGGAGATTTCTCTTAGTTCCCAAAAGAGTCTCTCCATTTCCCTTGTTGCCTAAGTGAACGACTCACTACTCACACTGAAGAGAAGGAAGGATACTTACCCTCATAATCTCTTATTGAATCCTCCGTCCGCACCCCAGCCATGTTATACTGGCTGCTCACAGACTGAGAAAGCATTCCTTCTAATCTCTCCAACGTGGCCTGGCCTTCGGCTGTTAAATGGGATAATCCTTCTTCATAGGTGTAAAAGGTAGGGATGTCCCCCTGCCCTTGTTCTAAACAAATAAAAAATTTTTAAGCTATTATAACATAGTGATGAAAAAAAGGGACACTCAATAATACATCTACTGAAGGTACAGTGGAAAAAAAAAGCTTCTAGGAAAATACTTTTCAACATTCATTTAACACACATACACAGGCCATCTGTTGAAAACAGAGATTAAGAAAACGTCCCTACCCTCTAGGATGAGAAGGAATTCCAACTGATAGTGAGGAAATAGCAATCTCCAAAGAATCAAGTGTCTAGTGAGCAGAAGGAAAAGAGGGTGTTCCTGAGGCCAGGGGGTCTTATATTATTCCAAGGGGGAAATATACAGATGAGTGACAATTAATTTACTATTGATTAGTACTGAGGGTTTTACCCTCACTAAAATACATGCTCCTGCCCTGCCAGGCAGCTCCGCTGGCTCGAGTGTCACCTGCTGTACTAAGGCTGGAGGCCTGATCCTCAGTCTCGCTCCAATCAATACATAAAAAATAAAATACAATAAAATACACGCTTGTTATATAACATTAGAAACTCTGGAAGATACAGAGAGGATTTTTAAAAAAAGAATCATCCAAAAATCTCATTTGAGAATGTATTTAAATATATAAAGGAAAATGCCAGAAACGAGCTTGTCTCAGGCCAAGAAGTGGACGCTGACGGAAGAAAGCCTTCGGACAGCCAGGCTGGAGCGGAGGAGACCACGGGCAAGAGAAAGGAAACAGCAGGCACCTCGAGTTGCACGACTCCACTAATCTAATGCCTGCATTCCGTCTGGGGAAGCAAACGGAAAAATTCTTAGAAAACAAGGTCTAGTTCTAGAAAAACAAAGTAACTTTAGCAGTGAGCAACCTAGAAGAATGTGAAATAAAGATGTAGATGATACAGGTTTTAAGTGATAAAGAGAGAAGGCTTGCTCCCTGGTAGCAGCTACATCAACTTAAAAAGACTCTCCCGACTATCCTCTTTCCTATCTACCATTTTCTTTCCTTCCATTTATCTCTGTCCATTTTCTCCACACCACCCCAATAATCTCTGTTGTTTACCATCGAGCTTGGAAAGTCTATAAAATTTTTCCAGTTTCGCTTAGACATGAATTATGCCATTCATTTTTATTAATAATCATACTATATGGTACTTATTAGAGGTATAAACATCTATAATCCCAACCCCTTAGTACAAATAAATGCTTAAAATGAAACAGACAAAAACACTTCTGAAAAACCCATCTCACTAACCATGTGCTTCTACATCATATTCTTCTCCATCGTAATCATCTGAATCCTCGTCCTCAGGGTCTGGATGCAAAGCCTGGCATTCACACATTGCTGTGAACATGGCCTCCACTGAACAAAGAAATGAAATTATAATTAATATTTCTTTCTGGCCAATGTGCAATAGAATTTCATCAAATAACCATCAGTGCAAATACATAAAATGGGTAAACAAGAGGTATACTAGGGTTGCAATATTCACAAAACCTGCCCAATTCCAAGGAGAATCAATCTTGAAAAGTGCTTGATGGCAAGAACAAGTCACAAAATAGTAAGTTCATTTCAAGATATTACTGAAACCTCTTCATGTTGGGTTTCTGAGAAAAAGACTCAGAGAGAGAGTCCTGCTCAGACTGCTACTGCCAGAGCGGAGCGCGACCCCCCTAACCCTAACCACCCGCCCCCCGACTAGCAGGGCTCGATCCAGTCATTCTGACCTCCTCCACTTTGGAGCCACATGACTCCTCTGCCCTCTGTCTAGTAAGGCTCACAGTCAACAGCATCAAGTCAATAAAAATAACCAGATCCCTCCATTCACAAAGCACACCAAGCAACATGGTGTCTACTATACATTCACAATCTTTGATATCAATAGGTATCTTGTCCTCAATGAGAGTACAGATGCTAAAACAAAAAAAATGCAGGATGGAGGTAATGAGGATAAAAGTAACAGTGTGTGTGTCACGGTCTCCCTCCAGGGAGCACGCCGGCACCTTTCCCACCTGCCTCCTCTTCCCCCACAGGCGTGTATCTACTAAACTCTAAGGTCCCCACGAGACTTGCAACCAGATGAGCAATGGGCAGTGGCAGCTCGTCCCAGGCTGACCCCTGAGCCTGTCCCTAAGGCCCCCGTTTTCTAACTTCTCAGTAAGCCAAAGCAGCCCCACCCAGGCTCTCCTGTTGCTTCTTCTGTCCTAGGTCCTTCCTTGTTTCACTGTCCCCAGTTTTAATAAATGTATTCTCAAAAAAAAAAAAAAAAAAAAAAAAGCATTTGAGTCAATAGGGGGAATACCTGGTATGTGAGGGGAAAAGAACCAATTCTACAGAACACTCACATGCTGATTTATCACTAGGTACAAATCTAAATTCAGCAATAGGTTCAACATCATCATCGCTGTCTTCCTCGTCTTCATCAGCAACAGATTCTTTTGATTCTTCTAGAAAGGGAATAAAAGTAACTTTTTCATGATATTATTTGTTTTGGAAAAAAACCCTTAAAGAATTTCTTAAAGAATGCTTATTGATATAGCTAAATTTTACAATTCAGTTTTTACTTCAAATTACAAAAACACAGTTACTTTGGAGTTGAAAAAAAACTCCAGATAGCCGCTCTGAGCTGGTCCCACTGTACTCCACTGAGCCCGAGGGACCCTAAGCACCCCCGGCGTCACGGAGGGGTGAGGAAACCCAACAGTCAGGGCTCCAGCAAGTACAGTTCCAATGCCACCTGCTTCTTTTACCTTTCATTTTAAAACGAAGGGGACAAGCAGCAGTTTATAAACCAGTGATGTGATTCATCACCAACAACTTACAGATGAGAAACCAAGGCCCATAAAAGTTAACTGACCCAACAGATAAATTTTAAAAAGTCTGTAAGCAAGAAAAAGTACAACTGCTCAATAAGGAGAACATGCACGTGTTGCTGGCGGAAGTGGAAACTGCTACAACCACTGTGGAGACGCTACTCCCCAGCAATTCCTCATGTCAGGACACACGTACACAAGGAGTATGTACATAAGAGGTTATTGACGTACTTACTGTACATTCTAGTGAAAGTATAAAAAATACTGATCAGCCCTGGCTGGTGTGGCTCAGTGGACTGATCGCAGCCCATGAACCAAAGGTTCATCGGTTCGATTCCTCATCAGGGCTCATGCCTGGGTTGCAGGCCGAGCCCTGGTGCGGGGTGCGCAAGAGGCAACTGTACATTGAATGCTTCTCTCTCACCCTCCCCTGCTCTCTAAAAATAAGTACATAAATTTTAAAAAACATACAAAAACAGACTTAAAAAAACATACTGACCAAAAAAAAAAAAAAAAAAAAAAAAAAAAAAAAAAAAAAAAAAAAAAAAAAAAAAAAAAAAAAAAAAAAAAAAAAAAAAAAAAAAAAAAAAAAAAAAAAAAAAAAAAAAAAAAAAAAAAAAAAAAAAAAAAAAAAAAAAAAAAAAAAAAAAAAAAAAAAAAAAAAAAAAAAAGGAAATAGAATTAACCTGATCATACTAAGTTCTATAGATAGCAGTTAAAAATGAACAAATGTGATTTATATGTATCAAAACAGGTTTAAAAATATAACCATCCAACCACTATGCGGTACATCTGAAACTAATACAAAATAATGCCAAATGTAAACTGTAATTGAAAAATAAAATTAAGCCCTGGCTGGTGTAGCTCAGTGGATTGAGCGCAGGCTGCGAACCATAAGAGTCGCTGGTTCGATTCCCAGTCAGGGCACATGCCTGGGTTGCAGGCCAGGTCCCCAGTAGGGGCCATGTGAGAGGCAACCACACATTGATGTTTCTCTCCCTCTTTCTCCCTCCCTTCCCTTCTGTCTAAAAATAAATAAATAAAATCTTTAAAAAAATTAAATTAAATTAAAAAAATAAAAACATAACTGAGTGAAAAAGGTAGCTGTAGAACATATATAGTATTACTTATGTTAAAACTTTAAACATAAAACTAAACCATCATACTGTTTACAGGTGTACAGATATTCAGTAGAAATCTACAGGCACGGAGAGGAAGGACACATGCCATCTATACAATAATGTTTAACTCCAGAGGCAGAGAGCAGAGAATGAAATGAAAAAAGATTTTAACAGAATTAATGAACTTTTATTTCTTTAAAAGACCAGAATGATTATTGGCCTGACTGGGTGGCTCAACTGGTTAGAGCATCGTCCCAATATGTCAGGTTACAGGTTCAATCTCTGGTCAGGGCACATACGAGAAGCAACCAACGAATGCATAAATAAGTGGACCAACACACTGATGTCTCTCTGTCTCTCTCCCTGCCTCCCTTCCTCTCTTTAAAAATATATTAAACAAACAAAAAACAAAGGACTTGAGTAATTATAAAAAAATGTTTTAGTTTATGTTGGATATTAAATAGTGAAAATGTTTGGTCACTCTGCACTTTTCAATGTTTGAATTACTTCATTAGGGAAAAAAGTCAACAAAATGCTTAAATAGACCCCCAAAACATTAAAACATTTTAAAAATTAATAATCTTCTCCATGCAAATAAAAATAAGGCGGAAAGGTATTCTTATATATTACTATTCAAAGTGTAAACTAATATAAACTTTCTGGAAAGCTACTTTACAGTATATGAGTATATTAAAGGCTTTAAAAATGTTCATTACCTTTAATGCAACAATTCTACTCACAGGAATCAACTGTAGGGAGAGAGCCCCTAAATTTTTTTTAACTTTTATTTTTATAAGTCATACAAGCTCACTGTAGAATGAAAAAAAAAATGGATAAGCAAAAAGGGGAAATTTTTTATTTTTTAAAAACATTTTATTTATTTCTTTTTAGAGAGAGGAAAAGGAAAGGAAAGAGAGAGGGAGAGAAACATCGATGTGTGAGAGATACATCAATTGGTTGCCTCTCGCACGCCCCCAACTAGGGACCTGGCCCCCACACAATCCAGGCATGTGCCCTGACTGGGAATTGAAACAGCAACCTCTCAGTTTGCAGGCTGGTGCTGAATCCACTGAGCCACACTAGCCAGGGCAAAAAAATGGGAAAATTTGTAAATGGCCACTATTAAACAGTTTTAAATAACTGACTTAATAGAACTTTTTCTGTCATGTTTCTGTTATTATACTGTTAAATATAATATACATGTCCTCTGAAACAAATTAAAATATAAAATATAGATTTTAAATAATTCTAAATAGTTGAATATATTACAGTACTACCAACCAGTTTCAATGCATTTTAAAAAACAAAATGATATACTGTAATTCCTATTCTATAACTGAATGAACATCATTTTTAACTTATAAAAATAATACATGGTGTTATAAAAAAACTGTGTCTAGTCAAAAGAAAAAGTCCCTAGCACTCTAGTTCCTGCCCTGGAAATAAGTTTCTTTTGTACGTAGGGCAATAAATAGAAATGTAATATAGTATCTTTGCCACTTAAGGAAAAAATAATGACCATGATCAACACTCACCACCTCATCCTCCATCACAGTAGTGACTGCTATCCTTTGTCTTTTTAAACGTTTCAAAATTTTTAACAATGGGAATGAATGTGTAGCTATTTTTAAAATAATCTAATGTTGCCCTGGCCGGGTAACTCAGTTGATTAGAGCATCATCCCAACATGCCAAGTTTGTGGGTTCAATCCCACGCTCAAGAAGTAACCAATGGTGCATAAATAAGTGAAACAATGAGTCGGTGTTTCTCTTTTTATGTCAAATCAACATAAAAAAAATCTAAAAATAATGTAATATTCTTAACAATAAGATGATGGTTCATTTTAAAGAGGTTTATGGAGGTAAGCCAAAAAGAAAGAAGTCTGGAGCTTGGAGAATCAGAATGAAAGGAACAAAATTTGGGAAAACGGGATTCAAGTATGTGTAACTTATGAGAAGAATTCCAGAAAAAAAGAACTGGAGATTCACTGAAATAAATGTAATCCAAGTAAGAGAGAAAAGTCCTACTTATTTCAGGTAGAAAGGATTAATCATAATACCATCAATTTCAAGAAAATAATCCTATTTATTATAGGGCAAATGTATAAAATACCTACCATAAACCTACTGAATCCTTACTTCCTAGTTTGAGACTTTCAGCATTTACATTTTTAACAAGTGTTAAAAAGGTGTTTCCAATGTGGTTTAAGAACTAAAGACTACTATAACCCCTTAATGTTTCTGGATGAAATTGGGGTGCAGAGAGATGAAAATGACTTGCCCACCAAGTTAATGGCAGACTTCTTCTTTTTTTTTTTAAAGATTTTATTTATTTATTTTCAGAGAGAGGAGAAGGGAGGGAGAAAGAGCAATGTATGGTTGCCTCTCACATGGCCCTCATGGGGACCTGGCCCGCAACCCAGGCATGTGCCCCGATTGGGAATCGAACCGGGACCGCCTGGTTCCCAGCCCGCGCTCAATCCACTGAGCCACACCAGCCGGGCAATGGCAGACTTCTTAATCAGTGTGCTTTTCTTTTTATCTAGTTTTATTCAACCTAGGTCTATTTGAACCCTACCCCTCTGTCCTTATTTTTTACCTCTGCCCAATGACAGTGCTCTACACTATTTATGGGCATTTCACATCAGCATTTGGAGCTAATTTGCAAGGGTACCTACCTCTAAGGTTTTGCATTTCTATGAATGAATAAATGCCTTAAACTAAACATGATGTAGTACTCTTGGTTATGAAATTACAGTTGCATTTATTTAGATGGAAAGTAAACTTTGTGTCCCATACCTTATTTGGAAGTCTTACTACAACTCAAGTTCAAAGGCTTTTACTTTTCCTTACCCTCTCATTTAAACTCAACTAGATTTTTATCTACCTTTGGACCCTTTCCAATGGCAAGAGTCTGAAATTGTGTAACAATAATATTTTCAGATGGCTGAGTCAGTCATTAGCACTTGATGAGGCAGACCTTGCCAAAAGCCCTAAAAATTATTAAGTAGTGTCCTACTGAATATAAATGGTCACCTTATATCTGAAATTATATTAAAACCCCCAAATGAAGAAGCAATAGCTCAGCAGGCAAACTTATGGGACTGTCTCTTATACACATTCCAAAGAAAGGGACCCATTATTTAAAAGCAAAAGTTTACTGAAGGTGTAACATATGTCCTTCAACCCCAAAGTTCAGTACTTCTACAAAAGATGAACATTATTAAACTAACACAACATCGTATAACAACTTCTTAGTTTTTTACAGTGTGCCTAACTTGTTTCTCATTCGGAATTCTTACAACCCACAGTCAATAACTTAAAAAATGGACTTGTTGGCCCAGCTGGTGTAGCTCAGTGGATTGAGCGCGGGCTGGGAACCAAGCAGTCCTGGTTCGATTCCCAGTCGGGGCACATGCCTGGGTTGCAGGCCAGGTCCCCAGTGAGGGCCATGTGAGAGGCAACGATATGTTGCTTTCTCCCTCTCTTTCTCCCTCCCTTCTCCTCTCTCTAAAAATAAATAAATAAAATCTTAAAAAAAAAATGGACTTGTTATCTTTCTTACTCCATTCTTCATCAACCTCACTAGATTTTTATGAATCTTGACAGTTATTTCCAACAGTAAAACCAGTGAATCTTGTATTCCACGGTTTCTCAACCTCGGCACTATGGACATTTGAACCGGGTGATTCTTTGCTGTGGAAGACTGTCCTTTGCATTGTAGGATGTTTGGTAGCATCCCTGGCCTCTGACTACTAGATGCCAGTAGCACTCCTCCCCACTCCAGTCATGACAATCAAAATGTCACTGCCAAGTGTAGACAGAGGGAGGGTGACATCATCTTCCATCGATAACATGACAAAACAAATCAGGTCCTATCCTAAGCTCTTGGAAACACAAAATATACTGACTGATCCAAGCTTGAAAGGGTGCCAAATATAAATGCCTTTACTAGGAGAAAGAACATAGTTTAACTCAAGAGAAATAATTAGAAATATAAACCCATAACGGAAGAGTTCTAAGTGCATATATATAGAAAACAAAAGGGAGTGTCTAAATAATTTTATTGTGCTGAAATTTTGCCCAATAAACTATTATCCAAAATAAGTCAACAGCTGAGAATTACATTGATTATGATCAAAGACCGCTTTTTAAAATAACAATATGCTACCAAAGGCAGCTCGAGATGAAAATACCACACATACCTTCAAACCTGGCATTCACCATAACATACAGATGTTCGCGTGGGTAGGCGTTCAGGTCCCTTGACACTGCATGCAGACTAATGGTGGGGTACTCCAGCGAGAATCCCAGTCCAGAGCCATCTAACCAAGACAGGCGGCTGAAAAACGTGTTTTAAGTAGATCAATTCAAGCAATTAAATCCTAACTTTCTAAAGTTTATAAAGGTTCAGCATAATTATAAATTATATAAATAATCTCAAGCTTACTTAGAAATATTCCTAAAATCAGAAAATTCAGCAGCAGGAACTGAATTTCTTTAAGACAAATTCTTTTTTGGTCTCTTTTTTCATCAGCTAAAAATTAAAATAGACTTGAAATGCAATTTTTCTTAATTCACATGTGTGTTTCTATGCCCTTTATGCTGGCTCTTATTTGGAAAGTCTTCAGGTACCTTCTCTGCTTTTGCAAATCCTCTTCACCTGGTTAAATCCCAGCTCCTCCTTGAGCCTCCCCTCCAATTACTCGAATCCATCATGATTTCTTCTTTCCCTAAATTGCAGTTATGCTCAGTAATATACCATTTAGCATTTAACCTTATAATGCATCTGATATGCACCCTGACAGAAAGTGAGCTACCTGACAGGAGAAACTGCCATATTCTTTACTTAACATTCTTCAAAACCACTAGAATAGTGCTCAGCATGTTAAGTATGCAACAAATACTTGGGAATCACTCATTTCTCCACTAATCCTACATTAAATGACATATACATGAAATGGCTATAATCATACTTACCATAAGTTATAAAATAATTATCACACTAAAGACAGACTTTATGAAGACTTTCATTTATTCTGCAGCTTAAAAAAAAAAGATTTTATTTATTTTCTGAGAGAGAGGAAGGGAGAGACAGAGAGAAGCATCCATGTGAGAGAGATACATTGATCGGCTGCCTCTCATGCACCGGCCATTGGGAACCCGGCCTGCAATCCAGGCACGTGCCCTGACTGGGAATCGAACCAGTGACCCATTAGTTCGCAGGCTGGCACTCAATCCACTGAGCCACACCAGTCAGGGCAGATATTGCATATTTTTAAACTTCTTACAGCACAACAGTTGAAAACTGCTGCTGTAAACCAAGGGTTCTCTATCTTTTTTGTGTCCTCCATGGTAGGCAGAAGTCATGCAGCAGAGGAAAAAGTCAGAGAGATTTGAAGGGCAGTAAGGATTCAATCTGTCATTGTTGGCTTGATGACGAATGGAACCGTATGCCAAGGAAATAGGGACCTGTTCTACAACCGCAGTATCAGGACATGTCTGTCTGGCTGCGAAAGTGCTCCAGGTGGCCAAATAAAAGAGCTCTTCCTTCAGGAATGAAAATGGGAGTCAGAAATGGGAAATGAAGAATCAGGTCCCTCAGTTTATGACCCAACCCATACCTACATAAAATAATCTGCAGTGCTTATTAACCCAACTTTGAACATCCTCCATACTCTCCTCTAAACCTGTATAACCTGCCCAGCGCAAGATCTCCCGCACCAGTTCATCGAAAAAGGCAAGTAAAGCACATCGACGAGTCTAGCTCAAGGTCTGAAAACTCAAAACCCTACAACGAAACCCTGAGTTAAGGACTACGCATGCACCAGATCTCCGGTAAACAGGAGAGTAAGAAGCATAATCAATGAGAATTCCATCTAAAGAAGGGACACAGGAACGCTCCGGAGAAGGCGGCAAAGAAAGCAAGAGAAAATCGAGTCCCTTTCCCAAACAAGCATTCCCGAGAAGACAACGAGCACGCGCGCCCGCTCCCAGCAGCCCCCGAGGTCGCGGTCTCGTCCCCGCTCCTCTGCACCAGGAGACGCGCGGAGGCGGCACCCGAGATCCGGGGCCCTACCTCTCAGCGATGTAAAGAGTGCCGGTGCCGAGGCCCTTCCCATTTAGCACAGCCTCGGTATCTGGCTGCTGCTGCCGAAGGCCCTCAGCCGACCCCGGAGGCGGGAAACTTTTGAGGAAGCTCATTACAGTAGCGAGGGCCGAGACACAAGTCGACAGAGCGGATACCCAGCAAAACCCAGCTCGCCGCGTTCGGCCCCGGAAGCGACGGCAATTACCCCGGAAGAGCAATTTAATTTGCCCCGGAATTTGAGGACCATCCACCATCGAGACGAGACGTTCTAGACCTAGCTCTCGGAGGCTTTGGAAGACCTGGCCGGGTTTTTTACGTGGGTCCTCTTCCCTTCTCCTTCGTCATTTCTAAAGCTCCAGGTTTGGAATAACTGAGGGGTGTGCCTCACACCCTACGTCACAGCACGCCTGTGAGAGGAAGCATTATAAATTCCTTTTTCTACAAAAAGGGAAACGGAAGCCTGAGACACGCGGTCCCAGGTCTGAGGCTGCACAGGAAGTAGAGACCACAGTGATCTAGAGGTCAGAGGTCTCCTAACTGGGTTCAAGGCTCTTCTCACTGGAATACGCCTACTCCCGGCCTCTTCACATCTCAACCGCCTTGCCCCAGACATCAGTCTGGGTCCTGACGCCGCCCTAGTGCACGAGCCCTGTATCCCCCTGTCTTAAGCAGGCAAACGAACCCAAAGAGGTAATGAACTCTGAGTAAAGAGCTGGATATGTCTGTAAGGAGAGGGGGCTTTATTTCTTCCTTAGGCACTGAAGAGCAAAGTAATAAGAGCAGTAAAAACCCTAAGTGTAAAATAAGAAAAAAAGCCCTTAAGTGATCATAATAGTAGCTACTATTGATACTATTAGTAGCTATTATTAGTGTTGTGCGCCAGGCACTGTTCTAGGCTCTCTACCGGTATTATTTCTTCCTCTTTATGATAACCACTTGAAAAGGTTGTTATTATTGATCCAGTTTTACAGAGGAGAGGCCTGAGGCATTAAATACAAGAGCAGGAGTTCAGCCGTGAGAGACCTAGTGGGATTAAAGGTGGTCAGTCTCTCCAGGTCACTTCTTGCCTGTGAAATCAGTATGATTATAGCTATGCTCTTGCACTCTTGTGGCTGAAGGATAGGATGTCTGCAGTTTTATTTCTATCATCTGAATAGTTAGAAGAATATTACATTTTTTTTAATTTAAAATATTTTTAAATCCTCAAGCGAGGACATTTTTTTCCCATTGCTTTTAGAGAGAGAGGAAGGGAGAGAGAAACATCAACGAGGGAGAGAACCATCAGTTGGTTGCTTCCTGTTCATGCCTGACGGAAGAATCAGAACGAACCTGCAACCTAGGTATGTGCCCTGACTGGAATGGAACCTACAACCTTTCGGTTATGGGACAACCTCCAACCAACTGAGCCACACCAGACAGGGCAAGAATGTAAATTTTTTTTTTTTAAGCTTTTATTTATTTATTTTTAGAGAGAGGGAAAGGGAGGGAGACAGAGAGGGAGAGAAACAGCAATGTATGGTTGCTCCTCACATGGCCCTCATGGGGACCTGGCCCGCAACCCAGGCATGTGCCCTGACAGGGAATCGAACCGGGACCCTCTGGTTCCCAGCCCGCGCTCAATCCACTGAGCTACACCAGCCAGGCAAGAATGTAAAATTTTAAAATTGAGATTAGTTTGTTGGTAGTGAGACTGGAGAAGGGGCACTCTGATCAGGCAGAGTATTAGGAAGTTGTTGCCATAGTATACAGGTGAGAGAGTAGCAGCACAGATGGAAACAGGGACGGGTTCTAAAGTTACCCAAAAGTAAAATCCTCAGAACCTGGAAAGAGATTGGAGGAAAGAGGGTGTTGAAGGTGAAGATCAGATGGATGAAGAAGAGAGAGGAAGTCAAGGATAATTCCTTAATTTCCAGCCTGAGTGATGGAGTGGATGCTGACTCATTTCTCCAAGATGGAGAATTCAGGGGGAGGGGTAGTCTTTGAGAGTACCTAACAAATTGAATATGGGAAACACTAGTTTTAAGGTTCCTGTGGGACATCTCTGTGTGGTCGACTATTTAGTAAAACAGCCAATTCTTTGCTCAGAAAGAGTCCCCCAAACACCACAGGGAAAAAATTGACTAAAACCTGTATAACAGATAATGGAAGTCAAAATTACAGTTTGCATTCACCTTGTTGTATAAAGTTTTACTGAGGATAATTTTGTGGAAAGGCCAAGGGCCCACAGGGACGAACTGTGCAGAAAAGAGTTATAGTAGAGCTGAGAATGCTTATCCTTCAAAAGGCCTGCTCATAGAGCTGGCCCTTTACTACTTACTGCCTGGGAACTTTGATTTCGACAAGATTCCCACCACTGAATCTGGGTGGCTCATTGTGCCTAAATTGTTTGGGCAAACTATGTGGTTTATGCTAAACACCTGCTTTCCTTTTGAGGATCTGGAGTTTTGGTATGTGCTACGCAAGATGGCTCCTTTGTGGTCAGCTCCCAGTAAAACATTGGGCACTGAGTCTCTAATAAACTTCCAAGGTAGGTAACGTTTCACAGGTATTAACTCACTGCTGGGGGAATTAAGAGCATCCTGTGTGACTCCACTGGGAAAAGACCTTTGGGTCCTGGCTGGTGTGGCTCAGTGGATTGAGTGCCAGCCTGTGAACCAAAGGGTCGCAGGTTTGATTCCCAGCCTAGGGCACATGCCTGGGTTGCAGGCCAGGTTCCCAGTAGGGGGCATGTAAGAGGCAACCACACATCACTGTTTCTCTCCCTATCTCCCTCCTTTCCTCT
This sequence comes from Micronycteris hirsuta, assembly GCA_004026765.1. Taxonomy (NCBI): domain Eukaryota; kingdom Metazoa; phylum Chordata; class Mammalia; order Chiroptera; family Phyllostomidae; genus Micronycteris; species Micronycteris hirsuta. The sequence continues at coordinate 167,119 of PVJI01000797.1, read as the reverse complement.
CTCTAAAAATAAACAAAATAACATCTTTAAAAACAAGACAAGACCCTTGGAAGCCTGTGCCCAGTTACCTCTGGACTTTGTACATATGTCATTTCCCTTTGCTGATTTCACTTTGTATCCTTTCACAGTAAAAAGTCGTAACTGTGAGTAGGACTATGTGCTGAGTCCTGTGAGTCGTCCTAATGAATCATTGATCTTGGTGGTGATCTTGGGGCTCTCCAACACAATGACCAAATGGGATTTATCCCAGGAATGGAAGGTTGGTTCAAAATACACCATACTGATAAAGCAAGAAAACCACATGATCTGATCTCAGTAGATGTAAAAATTAGAAGTGGAAAGCAACTTCCTAAACCTGATAAAAAAAAAATCTATGAAATACTGTCAGCTAATATACTAAATCATAGGACTGCTTTCTTGCTAAGATCAGGAAGAAGACAAGGATGTCCATTCTGGACACTTCTGTTCCATATTGCATTAGAGGTTAGAGCCAGGCAATTGGGCAAGAAAAAGAAAGAAAAGGAATCTAATCTCTATTCACAGATGACATCATGTTGTATTACTAAAATCTTAAGGAATCCACCCACATTCCTTTGATACTATGCTTTCAATTATTTTGGGTATATACCTGATTGAGGTTGCAGGACCATTTGGTAATTCAATTTTTAATTTTTTGAAGAAACACCAAACTCTGCCATAGTGACTGCACCATTTTACATCCTCACCAACTGCACAAAGGTCTCCATTTTGCACATCCTCACCAACACTTGCTAATTTTTTCATAGTATCTATCTTAATGGGTATGAGGTGATACCTCATTGGATATTGATTTCCCCAACAGTTAGTGATGTTAAGCATTTTGAATTGGCTTTTGGCCATTTGTGTATCATTGGAGAAATGTAAAATCAGATTGTTTATTTTTATTGTTGAGTTGTAGAAGTTCTTTATATATTCTGGCTATTGACCTCTTATCTGATGAACATACATACATTTTTTCCCATTCCATGGGGGTTGCCTTTTCACTCTGTTGATTGTGTCTTTGCACAGAAGTTTTTCATTTTGATATACAACGGTAAAATTTATTTTTCTTTTGTTGCCTGTGCTTTTGGTGTTGTATCCAAGGAATCACTGCCAAATCCAATGTCATGAAATTTTTTTCTGTTTTCTTCTGAAGTGTTTATAGTTGTAAGTCTTTCATTTAGGTCTTTGATCCAATTGCATTAATTTTTTGCCTATGACGTTATGTAAGGGTCCAGTGTCATACTTTTGCACATGGATGTCTGGTTTTTCCGGTACCATTTGTTTAAAAGATTCTTTTCCCCATTGAATGGCCTTGGTATCCTTGTCAAAAGTCACTTGACTACGTGCGTGAGAGTTCATATCTTGGCTGTGTGTTTTACCCCATTGGTCTATATGACTGTATTTATGCCACACGTCTTTTTACTGCACTGCTTTGACTACTGTAGCCTTGCAGTAAGTTTTGAAATCAGGAAGCGTGAGTCCTTCAATTTTACTCTCCTTTTTCAAGTGTGTTTTGGCTATTTAGGTTCTCTTGAGGATCCATATAGATATTAAAATTAATTTTTCCATTTCTGCAGAAAACAAATTTTAGCGTTGACATTTTAACAATATTAAGTCTTCAGATCCATGAACATGAGATATCCTTCCACTTATTTGTGTTTTCTTTAGTTACTTCCAGCAACATTTGGTAGTTTTCAGTGTACAAGTCTTTTATGTCTTTGGTTAAGTTTATTCCTAAGTAAAAAAGTCAGTTGTATTTCTATACACTAGCAGTAAACAACTGAAAAATGAGATTAAGAAAAATAATTCCATTAAAATGAATAAACTACATAGGAATATAGTTACCAAAAGAAAACTACGTAACATTCTTGAAAAAAATTAAAGGGTACCTAAAATAAAAGGAAAAGCATCTCATGTTCACTGATTGGAAGACTTGTTGTTAAGAATCCAGTATTTCCCCCCAAATGACCTACATATTAAACGCAGTACCTATCCAAATTCCAATAGCCTTTTCACAGAAATTGACAAACTGAACCTAAAATTCATATGAAAATTCAAGGTCCCCAGAATAGTCAAAATAATCTTTTTTTTTTAAGAGCCAAGTTGGAGAACCCACTTTCTGATTTCAAAACTTACTTTAAAGCTACAGTCATCAAAACTGTGTATTACTGGCATAAAGATAGATGTATAGGCTAATGGAATCAAATTGAGAGTCCGGAAGTAAGCTGATAACATTTCTGGTCAATTGATTTTTAACAAGGATGCCAAAATAATTCAAAGGGAGGAAAGAATAGTCTTTTCAATAAATGCTGCTGCTACAAGTGCTGGTACAACTGAGTAGCCACATGCAAAAGAATAAATTTGAGTCTCTACTTCACACCACATACAAAAATAACTTAGAATATATCAAAGACCAAAGTTTAAGAGCGAAACCTATAAAACTGTTGGAAGGAAACATGAAACACAAATTTTTGTGACAATGAATTAGGTAACGGTTTCCTACATATGACATCTAAAGCATGAGCAAATAGCCCTGGCTGGGTGGCTGAGCTGGTTGGAGTGTCGTCCCCTACACCAAAGGGTTGCAGGTTTGATCCCCATCGGGGTGCGCACAGGAGGCATCCAATTGTTTCCCTCTCTCCCTGTCCTCTTCTCTCTCACTAAAGATCAGTGAATATATCTTCAGGTGAGGATTAAAATGAAAAAAGCATGAGCAAGGGGAGAAAATGCAGACAACTGTAATTGAAGAACAATAAAGTAATTTAAAAAATGAGCAAACAAAAAACAAATTGGACATCTTCAAAATTAAAACCCTTTGTGTTTCAGAGAACACCATTAAGAAAATAAGACAACCTGCAGAATCAGAGAAAATATTTACAAATGATATATTTGTTAAGGGTCTAGTAGCCAAGCTATATAAAGGATTCTTACAACTCAACAATAAAAAGACAGATAACCCAATTTAAAATGTACAAAGGATTTTAAAGATATTTCTGAAAAGAAGATACACAGGTGGCCAAAAAGCACAAGATAGTCAACATCATTAATTATCAGAGAAATGCAAATTAAAAGTACAATGAAAAAGCACTTTATTCCACTAGGATGGCTCTAATAAAAAGATGGATAATAGTACATGTTATTGATGTGGAGAAACTAGATTTATACACTGCTATGGAAATGTAAAAAGATTCAGATGCTGTGTAAAACAGTACAGCAGTTCCTTGAAACAGTTACCATATGATCTAGCAATTCTATTCCTAGGTACATACTTAAGAGAATTGAAAACATGTCCACACAAAAACTTGTATACTAAAGCTTATTATTCATAATAGCCCAGGAGTCAAAACAATTCAAATATCCATCAGCCAGTTAATGAGTAAACAAGATGTGGTATATCCAGCCCTGGCCCATGTGGCTTGGTTGGAGTGTCCTCCCATAACCGAAAGGTTGCAGGTGTGATTCCTGGTCAGGGCACATGCCTAGGTTGTGGGTTTGATCCCTGGGATGAGCACATATGGGAGGCAACCAATCTATGCTTCTGTCTCACATCGATGTTTCTCTCCCTTTCTCTCTGAAGGCAGTGAAAAATGTTTTCAGTTGCAGATTAAAAAAAAAGTGGTATATCCATATAGTAGAACATGATTTTATCCATAGGAATGAAGTACAGGTTCATGCTAAAACATGGATAAAATTATGAAAACATGTTAAGTCAAAGAAGTTAGACACAAAAGGCCACCTATTATATGATTTCACATGTATGAAATGTCCAGAATAGGCAAACCCTTAGAGACAGAAAGTACATTAGTGGTTACCAAGGGCTGGAGGGAGCACAGGAGTGGTGAGTGCTAATAATTTGGGGTTTCTTTTGGAGGTGGTGACAACTTTGTGAATGTACTGAAAACTGCTGTATACTTTAAAATGGTGAATTTTAGGGTATGTGAATTATATTCCAATTTAAAAAATCAAGAAGAGCCCTGGCTGGTGTAGCTCAGTGGATTGAGCGCAAGCTGGGAACCAAGGGGTCCCAGTTCAATTCCCAGCCAGGGCACATGCCTGGGTTGCAGGCCAGGTCCCCAGTGAGGGCCACGTAAGAGGCAACCATACATTGCTGTTTCTCTCCCTTTCTCCCTCCCTTTCCCTCTCTCTAAAAGTAAATAAAATCTTAAAAAAAATCAAGAAGAAAGGCTTTTAAATAAAATTTACAGGTACTTTCATTTTGGAAACCATTGCCTAAGCACATCCAGATTAAAAGTGGCTGAGTCAGACAGGACAGTCACCCCAGACTGCCCCTTAGCTATCTCCCCTCGCATGTGCTTTTCCTGGGTGTGGGTCCTTACCTTTCATCCTTGCTCTCTGGCACTGTCCAGATTCTCCGTATAGCACCTCTCAGTAAAATTCCAGCCCTGCCTTGGATCGCCCTGAATCTGCAGCTGGTCATTTCTTGCCTGCGTAGATTAGTAAGTGAAATTCTGATTCACTAAGTTCTTTACCTGATTAATATTTTTAATTAGGGTTGCAAGGAGATGAACACCATTAATTTGTAAAAACAAAAACAAACGCCTTTGCTGTGTGAGTATTCTAAGAGTCAAGAAAATCTATCAAATCAACATTTGTAGAGGAGAATCATACTCAGCTTGGTAGGGCCCCTTAAAATCATCTGGTCCAACTCCTTTGTGTTGATCTATTATACTCCTGCCAAATGGCACTTCAGCCTAAGTCCAAAAAAATCCCCTATTGGTGAGAATTCACTCTCAAGTCTTTATTAGAAAACTGTAAAAGTTTTTCTGTCGAATAAACAGAAAGCTTTTTCCTAAGACTTCTGCCTTCTGATCTAGTTCCGTGCTCCCACAGGGGAACACAGAACAAGTCCAAGGCCTCTTTAATGTGACAGTTCTCCAGAGGCTAAAGATAGAAATCAAGAATAGCTTAAAAAAAAAAAAAAAAAAGATTTTACTAATTTCCCACATACCCCACCACTGGGGACCTGGCCTGCCACCCAGCAAGTGCTCAAACCAGCAACCCTTTCTTTCCAGTCCAGCACTCAATCCACTGAGCCACACCATCCAGGGCAAGAATAGCTAATACCTATAATTCACCTACTTGGCAAATAGTCTTAAAAACTATTTTGGGGAAATTGATGCACTTGCAAATTTACTTTCTAGATAATAAGAGAATAATGCATTTGTTTCTGGGGTGATAACGTTTTCTACTTTCATTAACTGTTATTGAAAATTCTTAGTTTTCCATGGCCCACAAAGTTTAAAATAAACTAAGTGTGTAAACACATCATGCTAAATACATCAAACCATTTAAAATTTTTATTATGACAATTGACATATATTAAGTGAAGGAAATGACAGAAGTAGTCAATAAAACATTTTGAAAGAAAAATTTATATTGTACAATTAGGCCAATAGCTATAAAATAGCTTTAGGCCTAGCTTATAACACCAAGAGTTCTGATCAGACTGTAGCGAGACACTGAACATTTCATTAACAAAAATATTGGCACGAGCCACAACATATTTTGGTTGTCACTTACAAGGAATATTATATTTAAACAACTAAGCACTGCAATTCTAACACAGTAGGTGTTCATACACTGCAGTTAGCCCCTGACACTTTAAGCTACCAGGAATTCCCATATTTCCCACGCACAAACTTTACTTTGTGCATTATTGGAATCACATTTCCAGTTTCAGATCTCTTTCCCTCCCACCCCCACACACATGCAGTACGATATATGTGGTAGAGAGCACTTCGGCTTCCTCTGTTTGATTAATAGCACGTAGGTCCTGATTACCTCAACAGTGTTGTTAATCTTGGAGCTTCTGCTTTAGCTCTCATCTAGCAACAAAATAAAGCATTCTGAGAACCTATTCCAGGAATAATTTGCTTTATGCATAAGAAAATAAAGCATTTCATATAAGCATGCTTGAATATCCAAGAGGCATTCTGATCACACACTCCCTGAATTCCAGCTATTACTTTAAAGACAAAATGAAAATCTAACATATTTACAAATTCTTATCTGGAATTTGTATTCTTCACCTGGAAATTCAGGATTCCCAGACTGCACCTCTGATCAGATGAGGATAGCCAAGAAACTGACATCCCATATTAGCTGACAATAAAGGTAGTTTGGATAGAAATTATGACACACTTAGATGAATTTAATTCTTCAACAGAATACACTTGTGCTACAAAGGTGAGATGTTAGAAAGGTAAAATTATCAGATGGCAAAAAAAAAAAAAAACACAAAAAAACCCACTGGCATTTAAACGAAGGTGTCTTAATGTAACTTACGGTAAAATATGCCCAAGACTGCTAGAATTGGCAGCTCTACAAGACATCAAATTTTTTTTATCAAATGAGGGAGCTGGAATTTGAAGCATCTTACTATCCCTTCCTGCCATGCTTCCAGTAAATATTCCTGTGGAATTAAGTCTACTGAATAAAAAGAACCAAACTGAGCAATTCTAGTTTTTCATTTCTTTTACAAATTGAAAAGAAACCAAACTCTGCCCTACCCATCCCCGGCCCCATCACTGGACACTCCCTTTCAAGGCATATATAAAACCTCTTGGTAGGTTTGAGCAAGCTACAATTCAGATCCATTATCAAGAAGCTACTTTGATAAGAGAACAAAACACCAGACCAACATTGAGAATAACCTAGTTAGGCATCACAAAAATCACACACTAAGAATATGCTCTTAACTGCCAAAATTTGGGCTATCATAGCTGTTTGGAGGTTGAAAAATCCATTTACATGAACATAAACTAGATCTCTGTGTGTCCGTGTGTGTGTACAGTTTTCATGCGAGGGTCTTAAAGCTTTGGCAGCAAGGATTATTTGCCTAATTTCAAAGCTTGTCCATGTAGCAGTATGGACATGCACCAGCTTTGCTAACGGGCAGGAGAATGAAAAAGACCATGGCACAGTTGTTCTTTTTTTAAAACAATCTTAGGTTTAATTACATAATGCACCTGTAGGTGTTCTAGCATAAACAGTTGTAAAAATCTACATCCTATTTTAGGGTATTTTCCCACTTCTCATCCCTTAAAAGCTGTACAGTTATAAAAAATGTGACTCTCAAGCAAAATAAACTTTTTTTTGCAACATACAAAATAAGTTAAACGATTCAGAAGGTCTTGAGCCATTATGCTTCCCGACGACTGTGTTCTGGCTATCCATCAGCACGACACGCGGCTCCTGGTCTACGACCAGAACTCAATAAATACAGGTCAAACAAAACCCCAAACACTTAAATTAGATTTCTTTAGAAACTGATGAAAGTTAAGAAAACATATACTTAGGGTTAACAACTCCATTCTTAACTTACATTATCCAGTGGCAAAATGAACAAGGTGGGTCACTCAGTCCTTAGTGCATTTTCTAGCTTGTACCAGTTTGGCAAAAAAAAAACCACAAATGTAGTTCCTTTAAAAATGTTTCTTACTAAAAATGTCTAAAGAGCATCAGAAATCTCTACACATCTAATAATTTGTTATGCCCTCTCATATAACTTATGCATAGGATAGACATCTTAAAGTTATTAAAATAAAAATAGCATCTTCACTAAATGAAATCACTACAATGTGCCAGAATTGCGTTTGCAGCATTTTCCAGAGCAAAACGGTGTAAATATAAAATGCAAACAAACAAACTGAGCTCACATGATCAAAACAAGGGGGAATCCACTAATGGAACTCCATTCTTACCAGTTTCTGAGAGGGTTTCTAAATAAAAAAAGTGTTGCGTGTACAATTTGAAGTGGTTATGTACCTAGTACACTGCATTTTGGCTTTTAATGACTCCTTGCTTGCTTGGGAATAACCCCCTCTTCAACACATTACACAGTTACTTAACAATTCATGGCACTCAAAAAATGTGAAATGATAATTTAAGCTGGAGTGAAATATTTTGAAAACAAAATGTACATGTAACACAATAATCCAGTTTAAATACATTGATAGAAAAATGCTTCGTCTTTCAGGATTGGCATAAAAAGGAAGAAATCAGCAGTTAGCTTGCTACTTCCAAGATAGGCTTATAGGTACACACTGGGAATGGTGGCTGAAATAGGAATGCATTTTATTCTAAGTCAATTTAATTATATATTAAGAGAACCAGGTAGAGTACAGCAGATTTGCAATTTTTGCATTCTCACTTCTTGAGAGAACTAAGACTGTAGTTTTAGAATGTCAAACCAAGAAGAGGACCTTCGCTATTTTTCTCTAGACTTTCTGCAATTAAATGTTTATAATTTCCTATCAGTTACAATTATGTACTGATTCTTATGTCAATGATTTCAAAGGATTCATTTTATTTTAACACCTAAAGTACATATACATGTTTATATATATTTGTTTGTGTATTCATTCCATAAAAAAAAATATCTATAGCTGTGAGGCAACACCGTGAATCACGGACCTGCGCTGTGTTGGTGCCAGACAGAGTTCACAACTTTTTTGTGTATGAAATTTGCGGACTCACTGGGCTCCTTTCGGTCGTGCGGTAGTACAAACTAGAGAATGGCAAACATCTCACAACCTCATGAAACATAAGCTAAAAAGACATTCTTCATGATAAAAGAAATTCTATCAATCCCACCTAAAATAGATTAAACATTTTTCCATTTTATCTCTAAATAACAAATAAACATCTAAATGCACATTATGGGATGGGTTCTATCGACTGAAAAATGGTAACTAGAGTTTATAATAGCCTTTTAAAAATAATTTGTTTAAAAACCTTTTTCAACAACTTCTTCAGCATTTGAAGTCCTTGGCTCTTTGGCAGGTCACACTTATAAAAAGATTTTCAGTGGACATGAAGTTATTCTAAATGAAACTCTTTATTCTCTGAATTTGCAGCCCTGATCAACTGGAAAAAGATGTGTCCAGGAAACCCAACCTCAATATATCAGGTATCTTCTTGAAAGTATTTCTGCCATCATTCTCTAGTAATGTCCCAACAATGGAAAATGTATTGCACTGAATGCCATTTCATCAGCACAAGTCTGCAAAACCAAATGTGTTATTTTCAGAGTTTTTTCACATAATTTAATTCAAAGCTTCTGCTTCATGACAATTTAGCTTGTTTTCAAACCTTTACAGAAATTGCGAACTAAATAGTGAGTACTAAACTACATCTCCCCTCAACACATTTGCTATACACTGGTGAGTTCTGTACCAGGAACCCAAACTGTATTTCAAAAAAGAAGGTCTAAAGTATTGAAGGGCTCTGTTACACCACAGCAGCTACTGTGAACCTAAACCCATGGTTAGCACTCTATTAACAAGGACACAGGATGTTCTAAACTCTGCATGAGTTGCTGCTTTCCTATGCACTTCCAGTTCCTAATGACTGAATTATCTTTTTGGATACAAATGCAAACTTTACTTTTTCCTAATTTTAAAAAACTTCTTCAAAGTACATTTGGAGTTAATATTTCAGTGAACCGACTCTTTCGGGGACTGAATCGAAACACCAAGTAGCAGAGTTGTTTTGAACTGTTCATTTAATCACCCATAATTAATCTACCTGCATGATAATAATAATTTATAAGTATCAGTTGCTTGATTTACATTTTTGTAAATGAAACATAGTTAACTGGTATAATCAGAATGTAAGGATAGAAGGGATACACTCACTATCAACTTCACAAACACTTAATTCAAGTTTGTTAAACAACAGGCAGCAAAAGTGGTATCATCACCCATATCAATGGGACATTTGCTAAATGGAATACTCAGTCTTCACAATGATAAAAATTACCTTTTGCTCTCTGTAGCAGAAGAATAAAAAGAACTCCTTATTCACATTAGGCATCCTGTAAAAGAAATAATCTACCCATTTAATACTTTTTATCATTTGCTTAACTAAATAGAATAGGTAGAAGCAGGAGCTGGTGTGTCCAGAGGTAGAAACAAGGGTACAAGGGAGTTTCCACGCAGTAGTGGCTTTACCAGCTTTAGGACTAAAATAGTGGAGGGAGACTGGATGCAGGATAGGCCACTGGCACATTCTAAGCACTTACCTTGCACTAGTAGAAATCCTTCTACTGCCAGCCTGTTTCAGTTTTGAAAGGCTAACATTCTTAACAGACTTCCAAATAAATGAAACAAATCTAGCTAGGAAGGAGGCCTGTAAATGAATGTGGCTCCTCACACAGCACTGTACTCTGCTGTCTATGAATGTAAGCCCTTCCCTCCCTTCCAGTGGAACATTGTCTCAAAATAATCACAATTTACTTGGAACCACATGCTATTTGTGCACCCTAATTTTAGGCTGCTTTCATTATTTTATTTTTATACAGATACATATACATTGCTAGAATCAAAGCAAAAATATTAATCGGCAGGTACTACAGAACTAAAGTGAAACAAAACAAACAAAAGAACCAGTAACTGAAAACAACAACTATAAACTTTCAAGGCCAAAAAGATAAGATTTAAGGGCAACACCTGTTGAGGAAGGAAAAGAAGGAGTATAAAGTTTCTAGAGAGGTATTTATAATGCAAGTCTAATGCCAGCTTTTTAATAATAAAAAAGAGAAGTGCTTTACTATACACTGACTAGCACATACAATGCTTAATTTGGAAAGAAAAATAAGTGAAGTTCCTTGGGCCAGCAGCAGATATGGTGTGTCCATTGCCGGCAACAGACAACACTGGAACAGAAAAAACCCAAACCCCAGGGCACAAGTATTCACAGAAGTAAGAGCTGAAGGTTCCAGAATGTGACAGGCGAGATTTAATCACAAGTGCTGCACTTTGTACAATGTTATTGACGGCTCTGCCTGAAATTTTACAGCCGTAACAGAAACTAAGACAAAGTTTGTATTTTAGTGTCAATTACATGTTAGATATTTAGTTACAAACCCCTTTTCTTGAAACAAAGGGCTTTTTTTTTTTAAGTGTTGAGATGTTTGAAATGGATGTCATGCCTATTAAGTACATTGGCGGTTTTCAATCAACTGTTGGTCATGTGACTGTTAATGAATTTTAATAGAAGTCTAATGGCCAAAGGCCAAAACTACATTCAAACCCTGCTAATAGATCCAGGCAGATAAGAAATTTCAACACACACATACACACACGCGCGCGCACACACACACGCTAAAACTCAAACTCAAACTCAAAACCTCCCAAAGGAACTGCTTTGTTTGTAGACTTCAATTTGAAGTAGATACTAAGGGCAAGAATAGACCAGTTAAAATTCACCTGAAAATCCTTTCCCCTTCTTCAAATGTGCTAAAATACCACTGTCAGCCTAACATCTCTTCATGTATGTTTAGATGTATTTGTTTCAAAATGATATCTCATATATTTAAATAAGTGGCCAGAAGACGTTACACTATGGGCAAAGTTTACACTCTACCTGGGCCTTAAAAAAGCCCACACTCACTCCACTAATAACTCTCCATGATAGTATATCAGAGGCCACCACATCACCACTGCATAAAGCTGTTTTAAAAAAATTTGTTGCTAGCACAATCTGGTTGTCAAAGCTTCATTATACATTTTACTATACAAATGCTTTTCAGATGATTTTTTTTAAAAACAAGAAACTCCACTATAACAAACTTATGTTAGTTCTTTTTAAACAATGGTACTCTCTCGGTCTCTTCTTTATCAAGCGTGGTTATCTCCAACAGTAAACAAGTTGATTTCATGAATGCTGTTACTACATGACTTATGTATGATGTTATCTACAATTATCAAACTGCAACAATACAGACTTGAACTTTTAAACAGTCTGTTAATCATCATCTATGCCACAAATGTTTAAATATAATATATATTTAATATGAAAAAGCTAAAGCACAAGTGCTTCTCCCACCCCTAATTCTGTTTTGGGCCCTTGCAGATTCGGAATGCATTCTTATCCACCCTTTTTCACAAAGTCAGGAGAGCTCAGGAAATATAAAGTCAAAAATATACAAATCTTTGTTGTTATTATAATAAGATTTCTTTTCCATGAATGAAATTACCAAGGACCATGAACTTGGAAAAAGAAAGTGAAAAGGAATTTACAGCAATTATTTATCTTGAAAGTTCAAAACTGGTCACTTCACAGAAAGACTTTAGGGTTTGTTGAAATTTTTCTTCTAAAAAGTCGTTCTGTAGTGGAGTTTTCTAGGAAAAATAAAACCGCTTTTAATAACTGGCCCGCTGGTGTGAGAGCTACCGTGGAATAAATTAGCACAAAAATGGAAAGAAAGTCTTATAACTGTTCACTGTTACAGACATAATCAACAAGGTCAGTCACTCTCAAAAGCTCATCTTCCTCCTCTTCTGGTGCCCCTGCCTCCTGCCCACCACTTGTCCCATTGGGGGCCAGGCTTGCACTGGCTGTGCTGTTGTCCTTAGGGGTCTGAGGCTTCTCAGCTGATTTGCCAATCAAGTTCTCAATGGCTTTGCCAGGACTTTGTCCATTGGTGGAAGGTAAGTCCACTAAGCTATAGTCCAATGGACTCCCCACCTTGCCTACATTTTCAAAGTCCTCCTCCTCATCACTGTCTATCCGATAGGGCTTCTTGGTGCTCTCTTGTTCTGAGGGCAGGACCCTGGGCTGGCTGTCTCGAGCAGGCTGACCTGCATCTCCATGAACATTGTCACAACTCTCCTCTTCATCTGTCTCGATCCGGTGTAGCCGTTTTCGGGATGGTTTGCCTTCCTCTTCCTCCTCATCTGCTTCTGAATACTCATCTGTGCTTCGACCCCGTTTTCGAACTGGCCGCTTTGAGTCTTTAGTTAGCTCCTCGTCTTCAGAGTTCTTAGACAGATAGCTCTCTAAGATAAACAGCACATTTAACCATAAACAAATGTAAGTAATTCTCCTTTTCCTCCCCACATTCACCACGTCTGCTTTCAGCCTTGCCTATATACAACTATTTCCCTTCAATAATTGGCTTGATTTTTCTCTCTCATAGTCTCATAACAGTGTCCACTATGATTCATGATGTACCTATGATTTTACGAAAGAGCAGAATGAAGTTTCTTGGAGAAATCTTGACTAATGCTGGACATCTGAAACACTGTGCTAACTCTCACCCCATGTTATTTTATGTCCTTCCTAGTCCTTACGTGTTGTCTCCTTTGTCTACACTTCCACCTAGGTGATCTCATCTAGGCTCTCATGACGTGGCATGACATCTACATGCTGGTAATCCTCACATTTGCTTTAGGCAACCCCTAAATTTCAGACTCATGTTATCAAATTGCTTACTCAGGATCTCTGCTTGGATTACTAAGCAGACACCTCAAACCTAATGTGTTACCGGAGCTCCTAACCCCACCCGCCCAAACTTGTGCTGTTCTGGTGGCCACCACCTTAGTTACTGGCAACTCTATTCTTCCAATCGCTCAGTCATCCTTGACTCTTTTCTTTCTCCCATCTAACCCAACAGTAAATCGTTTGGGTCTACCTTCAAAATACATCTATGATTTGACTTTTTCATCACTTTATTGCTACTGCCCTAGTCTTACCTGACATCATGCCTCACCTGGCCTATTTCAATGGCCTCCCACCTCATCTCCTAGATTCTGACCTTGCTCCCTTCAACTTGTGCATAACACAGCTACCATACGCAAATAAAAACATAAGTCAGATAATATCACTCCTTTGCTCAAAATCCTCCAATTATTTCTCATCTCACACTGAATAAAATCCAAAGTCTATATACAGTGGCCTACTACACTACCCAATATGGCAGCCAGTAATCAGTTACACTAGCCACCTTTCAAGTATAGTCATATAATACTAGTGGCTACTATCTTGAACAGCACAGATACAGAATGTTTCCATCACTGCAAAAAGCTCAACTGGATAGCACCATCACTCATTGGGGGTTGGCAAAATATTTTTGTAAAGGGCAGTCTCTATTACAACTCTTCAACTTTGTGGGAAAGCAGTACAGACTACATGTAAAAACATGGATAGGGCTATGATTCCATGTAACTTGATTTGCAAAATCTTTATTTACACCAACAAGTGGGCTGTAGTTTGCTGGCTACTTCTCTACATGATCTGGCCCCTGCTGATCTCCCCACTTCATCTCATACTTTTCTTCCCCTCACTCTTTCTCCTACAACTCCTTCTATTCTCCGAACATGGCAGGTACAAACTTGCCTCAAGACCTTCATGTTGTGGTTTTATCTGCCTGTATCACTCTTTTAGATAACTGCATGACATACACCCCACATTTTTTTCAGGTCTTTACTCAAATGTCTTCTTAGTGAGATATTCCTGTAGTGTCCAATCTGGGATTCCAGCTACTCTCCCAACCCAACATTCTCCCTTTTTTCCCCTACAACATTTATCTCCACCTAATATATCATATATTCTACTTATTTCTTTATTGTCTCTCACCTCCCCAAGAGTTACATGAGGGAGTTACACATTTATGGCTCTTTTCTCCACTGTTCTATTCCCAGTGCCTAAAAACCTGAATAGTTCAATAAGCATTTGTTTTTAGTAGTTGAATTAATGAATTTGTTTGTTCTTAATGACACACGAAGATAACACATACTCAACCAGATGTTCACCTTCCTTCTTTGGTCGTTCCTATCCACCCCACCCCACCCCCACACCATGGCATAGGCTCCAATTTAGTTAACAAAGATCTATGAAAGCAAATCTTCAAAACAGATAAACACCGGAGAATTAAACATACAAAAAAGAAAAAGGTGAAGGTGAAGATTAGAATCATTTAAAATGAACTTGGAAAGAAGTCTGGAATAACAACAAAAACTAAACGGATACCACAAATTCATATTTTTGAGCTTTTCCTGTACTATTATGGGATGCAGCTATGACTATTAAGAAATGAAACAGCTGCCCATTTTCCAGGTGAAAAGAAACAGTTAATCAAATCAAAGGAAATTATTTCAAAACGAGGGCTATAAGTAATATGGGAGCAGAAAAAATCTTGCTCAGGTTACAATTTTCTGAGGCTTTTCTAGTTTCAATGAAGAATTTAATTATTACAATGCAGACCTTAAAAATTTACATTTTAGCCCTGGCTGGTGTGCCTCAGTGGACTGAGCACTGGCCTGCGAACCAGGGGGTCGCTGGTTTGATTCCTGGTCAGGGCACATGCCTGGGCTGCAGGCCAGGTGGGGCCCCCAGTGTGGGGTGAGTGAGAGGCAGCTGCACATTGATGTTTCTCTCCCCTTCTTTCTCCTTTCCTTCCCCCTGTCTAAAAATAAATTAAAAAAATATATTTTTTTAAATTTACATTTTATAAAGTATCATTTACTTGAACTACAAATAGTGACCAAGCAATAAAAGAATGAGTTTTATCTCAGAAATATTGGTGGTTATACTGAATTTCTTAGAAATGGCATAAAGTCACAATCTTATTACTTTATTAACTTCTATTTCTGCCTTATCCAAACTTTGGTAAATTGGAACTCTATTCCTTACCTTCACTCTCTGAGCTGGAAAGCCTGCGCTTGTGAACCCGTCTGATTTCTTTACCACGTCGTAAACTCTTCTGGGAGCCATCACTCTCTGAATCTTCTTTGTAGTTAATTTGTCTTTTCTGGTTCCTTCTTGACCGCCTTCGCCGAGTTTCTACATAGTCATCACTCAAGTCATCACTAAAATCACTTTCTATCAGAAAAAAGGAGTGAAAAGAAGTCACGTGCAAAATTGAAATCCATTCATAGAAATGTTAAGGAGTGCAAAGCTACTAAGCAGAGTTCATTCATAACAATTTTTAAATGAGTAATAACTTTAAGTCCCATATTTTCTTTTTAATAATCAGTAAATCTTCGGGGCTTTTATGCCAAACATCACAAGTGTGCCTTATCATCAGTCAACCCTAAAGATGAAAAGATGTTTTATAAAGCCCTTATCTCATTCAACTGAGAATTGCCACCCAGTCAGCTGCCTGGCTACCATGACTGCTCTTCCTGCCGCACGAGCACCTGCTAATCCAATGCATGTAGCTGCACAGCTACCACCTCAACTTCACAGTGGACCACGGAGGTTAAGCTCTCTAACCAGAGAAAAAGTGAGGAGCCTGTTTCAAAGAAGTACAAAATTGAAGTTATAGTTTTGGCTTTTTCCATGAGGAATTAAAATCTGCTAAATACACAGGGCTACTTAAAGCCTCAAAGCACTGCTAAATAGCACTGTTCTTGTCACCTCTGATCAATAAACCAGTCAGATTATGGTATCATGTCAAGTTTCTTAGGAGAGCTAACAAATTGCACTGAATTATCACATCCTCCACGCTGGTTCTCTAATGGACTTCAAACATTTCAAAATGGCTAGCTAATAGTTTGAAAATGTTCCCATTATCCAAATCTGGGACAAATTGAACCTAAATAGTTAATGGTAACATGTTATATCCACTGACTAAAATAAGAATCCACAAGTACATTCTGACATAAAGAAAATAAATATATAGGGGAGAAGGGAAAACACTTCCTCCCAGAGTACCAAATTAATAAACATAAAAGGACCATGAAATTAGAAATGATCAACAAATGTTAAAACTAGTGGGTGAGCCCTGCCAGGGTGGCTCAGTTGCTTGGAGGGTCACCCTATGTGCTTGGGCCCCGGTCAGCATGTGTATGGGAGGCAATCGATGGATGTTTCTCCCTCTCCCTCTGCCCCCTGCCCCCCGACTCCTCTCCCTCTCTCCCTTCCTCCCTCCTTCTCTCTTTAAAATCAAACATATCCTTGGGATAAAAACAACGTATTGGGTGAAACATCTGTTAAGGAACAGGAGGATTTACAGTGTCTGAAGTTATCTTCCTACAATTTACTTATTAATTACAAAGGAAAAAAATAAGAGAGTCCTGGAGGATTTATATTAGCTCTGTAATATTCCTGCCAAAATGTATAATCTGAATCTAATCACAAAGAAAAAGAAAACCCATTTATAAGATAACTAATGTGTATTCTTAAAAAATGTCAAGGAAAATAAAGACAAAGTTTGAAGAATATTCCAGATTAAAAGAGACTTAAGAGACATGAATGAGTAAAATGTGTATTCCTGGACTGGATCCTAGACTAAGGAAAAATATTGAAATAAAGGACAGTATTGAGACATCTGATGAAATGTGAATGTATACTATTCTATTAGTATTATACCAACCTAAATTTTGATAACTGGACTGTGGTTCTATAAGAAAATGTCCTGTTCACAGGAAATACTCATTGATAAAAGGGCATGATGTTTCCATTTACCAAAATAGTTCAGAAAAAGAGATAACAAAATAAAAACTCCACAAACCTGGCAAGAGTCAAAGATGTAATACTCTTGTCTGTGCCACTTCCTCAGTAAGATGAGCTGCCTACCTGTCAGTTCCACAGAGCACTAATATCTGTTCTTTTGGTTACTGTCCCTCCATTTATCGTTAATAGGTATAAGCATAAGCCATAACATTAACCACTGCTAATTCATAAAAACTAATGAATCACCAATTGTGATGTAACATTAGAAATAATTGATGATCCTTCTCTCTCCAATAGCTAGACATCTGAGAAAAATGTTCTCCTATAATTATTCCCAAGAAACACTATGAAGATAAGTCTACGTATGAAAACATTTGGCACTAAAAAGATCATCACAAACCTAAGATGAATTTAGTATCAAGTTAACATATCCATCCATATGTACTTTCTTAGAATGTATTTCCTGTGAAAATTTTAGTTACTGCTGAGTTAGAATTCAGTTTTATCAGAAAGCTTATGTTACAACTGAATGGAATTTTAAGAACTCTTAGCTACAGAAATCACAAGAATTTATTAAGTTGGTGTGATGTAGATACAAATTATTTTTACCAGAGTCTCTACTATTCTCCTCAGACTCCTCCTCTTCATCATCATCAGAATACTTTTTCTTTGGGGTTTTTCTCCGCAAACGCCTGCTTTGCCTCATTGGCCGGGAGGGATGTCGCCTCAGTCTTCGGCTACAGAAGTCAGTGTCGCTGTCGTCATTAGATGGTGGGTCTTCTTCACTTTCATCTGGGTTTTCATCAGATACCACAAACTCATCTTGAGAGCTGTCCAAGAGAAACCAGATGAATTATGATGGCACATTTAAAACTGTGAACCCATTTGGAGAGTTCCGAGTTCAAGTTCTAACAAGTCCAGTGAATCATTAAGTAATGTTTAATGTAGTATCTGAATAATTTTATCAACTTCCCTAACATGAAGAAATTATTTGCTACCTATCCTTTTCTTAGGAAGAGTTATGAAGAGGAATTGATGTTGATTTTGTATATAAATTGCTTTGGCCTCTTGAGATGTCCCCCATGTACCTTAAATCCACATGCCCAAAGGCAAACTCAGTATTTCCTAACGTGCATCTCTCTTCTGTTCCCTAGTCTGGTATTCAATACTATCACCCATCCAGAAACTCAAACCAGCAATCTGGTATTTATTCTAATTTCCCCCTTTTCATTTCTCACATCTGATCATTTACTAATTCCTCGAGCCCGCCCCTTAAAGTTAGTATCTAAAGTCACCTCCCACCTAACTATTCTCACCTGAACAACTGTAGCAATGCTCCAAGTAGTCTCTCATCTCTAGATCATTTCTCTTCAGTATATCCTCCAAATAAATACTAGGATGAAGCTTTCTGAAATGTAAACCTTATTATTCTGCTGTTTAAAACCCTTCGATGGGCTTTCATTACCTTCAAGCTAGAGTACAAATTCCTATGCATGACAAATAAAAGACTCCATCATCTGTGTCCTTTTTAGATCTTGGTCACATCTCCTGCAGGACACTCTTTACTACTTTCCCATATTGTGCTACATCGGGAGTTTCCTAACTATTACATGGTTGTTTATGCCTCAGACCTATGTGACTTCTCAGGAACTTCTTTCCTCATCCTGCTTCTATTCCAAACTCGTCAATAGAGCCAATTATTCAATCTTCAAATTTCATCAAGCTTTATTTCCACTCTAACCTCCCTGGATTAATCTGACTCTCTTCTGTACCCTAACTATGCCTTACCAGTATTTCAGCAGCAATCACACACAGTGACTTTTTTTGTGGTATAGAAGTTTGTTTCTTCCACTGACAGTCTGAGGACAACTCTGGATTATTGTTTCATATCTACTCCACAGGGAACACTTTCTTGATACTCCATAGTAAATCACTTACCTCAGTCCAAACCTGTAAGGGTCACCAGAGAATAGTATCTAATTACTTGTACTTGCCTATTTCTCATGGATATGGTGGCAGAAGGTGGCACAGAGGTGCATAACGAATGCTCGATTGCAGCTAATGCATTTTGAATATTAAACAACCATAAAACTACTTTGTTTTAACCTAAAAAGAGCCAATATAAGCATTCTTAAATCTGCTTTAAATATCCTGAAAATAAGAGACTGTCTAAGCGCATGGAAAACAAAAGCCCCATCGCAGCACGGCCGGCTCCTCTGCTAGCACGTGTAGCCTGTATCTAGGGCCTGAGGTCCACCGGCAGATCACGCACCCATCACTGATCTTGAACTCGTCCTCGCTCTCTTCTTCATCCAGGTTGCTGTCACTGTCCAGATCATTTAATCGCCGGCGTTTCTTCCGGCGAGCAGCCGCAGCCCTCTGGGGTCGTTTATTTTCTTTTCTTTCTTCATCCAGAATAGTAGAGATGTCTTTCCCACGGTGACCCGTGATGGTAGAGATATCTTTTCCTCGGCCAACTCCTGAATTCGGGGGCGGAGGGTTCAGGGGAAGAGCGGGAATGAGAAAGAGATGCATCTATACATTTACTAAAAGCTTCCCTTTAGTATCTGCAGACTGTTCTTCTTTTTTTTTTTTTTTTTCAATTTTTTAAAAAGATTTTATTTTTATTATTTATTTTGAAAGATTTTATTTATTTTTGGACAAAAGGGAAGGGAGGGAGAAAGAGAAACATCAATGTGTGGTTGCCTCTCACGTGGCCCCCACTGGGGACCTGGCCTGCAACCCAGGCGTGTGCCCTGACTGGGAATCGAACTGGTGACCCCTTCATTTGCAGCCCACACTCAACCCACTGAGCTACACCAGCCAGGGCAGATTTTATTTATTTTAGAGAGAGGGGAAGGGAGGGAGAAAGACAGGAAGAGAAACATCAATGTGTGATTGCCTCTCACGTGTCCTCCACTGGGGGCCCGCAAACCAGGCATGTGCCCGGAGAATTGAACCAGCGACCTTTCAGTTCACAGGCCAGACTGAGATCCACAGACCCACACCAGCCAAGGCCAGGCTGTTCTCTTCACTTGATTTTCTTCCTACAAGTGTGCAGTTTTCTCATGACTGCAGCTGACAGAGCTCTTATCAAGAGAGTTTTGGCATTCATTTGTCCTACTAAATAGAAGTTCACCTTGTGCAGAACATCTTTTCTTCACATTTTGATGTAATTCATATGCCATAATATTCACCCTTTTTAAGTGTGTAATTCAGGGTATCTTAGTATAATCACAAAATTTTGCAACAATCACTACTAATTCCAAAACATTTTCATCACCCCAAAAAGAAACCTCATACCTATTAGAAGTCACTCAAGAAATATCTTCTTGAAAGTTGTCTTTTGGACATGGCTTTAGAAAAAGGTCAATCCATTTTATGAAACAAACAAACAACTATGTTTACAGGACTGAACAAGTGAGAACTCAGCAGCAAAGATATAAGAAATGCACACATCTGCCCTGGCTGGTGTAGCTCAGTGGATTGAGCGCGGGCTGGGAACCAGAGGGTCCCGGTTCGATTCCAAGTCAGGGCACATGCCTGGGTTGTGGGCCGGGTCCCCAGTGAGGGCCATGTGGGAGGCAACCATACATTGCTATTTCTCTCCCTCTCTGTCTCCCTCCCTTCCCCTCTCTCTAATAATAAATAAATAAAATCTTAAAAAAAAAAAAAAGAAATGCACACATCTCTGGAAAAGCTAGTGACCCCCTCAGTTCCACTACAAACACCCTACTTACTACGAATGCTTCCCAGATTCTCACAGTAACCAAATGGGAACCACAGCGCTCCACACTGGAGTACTGGTAATTTGCATATAGCTCTTAAATTACCTTCAAATTATTCTATATTAATGTCAAGGGTTAAAAAATATGAAAACTTATTTTTAAAATGTTAAGTTAAAGAAATCATGTAGAGTCTGATTATCCATAATTTTTGATACTTTGTAGCAGTACTGATCTAAAAATAGAAAAATAGTCAAGTTTCACTGGGTTTTCCATTTGGAAGCAGAAGTAAAATTTTAATGTACTGAGGAACATTTCCATTTTACATTAGATCATAAAACCAAACTTTTAAAATAATCAGTAAGATCCAAGTCTACATAATGACACACTGTGTCCTCAGATTATTTTGAATCTCAGACTGTTAACATCAGCAGTGATCATGACAAATGAGGACCAAAAAAAAAAAACAAACCCCTGCTCTAATCAGGGCATTGCAGTTATTTTATTGACTGAAGTTATATGAAAGAGAGAATGATAAACACATACCTCCTCCATCAGCCTCTTTGATATCGTCTTCTATAGCTTCATCAATTGCTTCATCAAACTCGTCAAATCTAAAACAGAGACAACATTCGCATTAATAGCCTGCCCTGGCACGGGGGTCGGAGCGTTGCCTCCGAAGTGAAAACGGAACGTGAAACTGCGCTTTTCCACTGTGGGACCGTGTGACTTGGGCTACATGCTCTCGCTCACATTAGTCTCCATTTCTTTTGTAAAATGGCACCTAATAAATAAATTGTTTTTCATTTTCAAAGATCACCTACACCAGGCATCAGTAAATATGTTTGTAAAAAGCCGGAGAGGAAATGTTCCAGGCGCTGTAGACCACACGGTCACTGCTGTAACTGTTCCAGCCACCATGCAGCACAGCAGCAGAATGAATGGCGAATGAATGAATGCAGCTACGTTCCAAGACAACTTCACTTATGGACACTGGTTTGAATTTCATGTTATTTTCACAGAATTTTCTTCGTTTGGTTCTGTTTTCAACCTTGTATAAATGTAAAA
Organism: Micronycteris hirsuta; assembly: GCA_004026765.1. Taxonomy (NCBI): domain Eukaryota; kingdom Metazoa; phylum Chordata; class Mammalia; order Chiroptera; family Phyllostomidae; genus Micronycteris; species Micronycteris hirsuta. The sequence continues at coordinate 145,103 of PVJI01000797.1, read as the reverse complement.
AGCACTCACAAGTCACAGGCTATACTAAAACTGGCAGTGACTGGATTTCGCCCGCAGGCCATAGTTTGCCATTCCCTAGTTCTACAAATCGCATGGCAAAGTAAGCTGACAAAACTGGTGTCCCAGAAATAATACTAGGTGTGAAGGTTGTTGTTATTGAAGGTTAAAGTATTATTACTAAAATTCATATATAGATGGTAAGAATTTTAGAACTAAGTGAATGTGCTTTATCTCACAAGGGCTATTTCCCCCAACTTAAAAAGGATCAAAACTAGATGTCTCAGACTTCATCCTTTACAAAATTCCTTTCACTTTAGAACTGAGGCAGCCACAAAGACAAAGTGACTTGCCTAAAACTATGGTAAATACAGTAATTACTAGCCACATGTGGCTCTTTATATTTAGTCAATTAAAATAAAAAGTTCAGTTCCTCACTATCTATTTCAAGTGCTGAACATATGGCCACTGGTTACCACACTGCATAGCAGAGAAATAAAACATTTCCAAAACCACACTAAATTCTACTGGGCAGAACTGGATTAAAGTCATACAGTGAATTAACAACAGAATTAAGACTGACAGCCAAATATTTAGCCTTTTGAATTTAGAAACATTACACCTATGGATTTCCTCTCTAGGAAAACATATATATACCAACACAAATATAAAATTTTATATATAGTGTCAGAGTATTCACAAATTTCAAGTTAAAAACTCTTGTACAATGTAACTTTTTTTGCTGTGTAGTGTCTTAACAGTGTATCAAAATTTATTTTAAATAGTTTACTTCCTATTTTATCATAATTATAAACAATGCTATAAAAATTATTCTTGTAGCTGTACCTTAGCTTTCCCTGAAGATAAATTCTGAGAAAATAAAAATCTGCAAATTCATTCACCAGGCTAGAAAAACTGATAACAGGTAAAACCAGGTGCACAGTTAATTGGAAACAGTATTTCTCCCAAGGACATGCTACAGCTGTAATGTGGCATAAAAACCTCTTTCTTTGTGTGACGACTACTTTCTTCCTCACTAAGAAACTTTGTTTTCTATCAGAGACCATCAGATATATGAAATAATACCAGTAAGAACGAAACATCCCACTCCTGCCTGAAAGATATACGTCACTTTTAACACAAAAAAGCAGCCTTTATTTACATCTCAGATGCAGGGATTTGGATAAAGGACTGGACACAACACCCCACACATCTTTCATTGTGAGGACACAGGACCCTGGGTGCACTACCCAACTCAGGTGATACTGACCGCTTTACAGAGCCCTGCTTAGCTTTGAGTCTTGCTCTTCATTTGCTTCGTTTAAATGTCATCTACACTCTAAAGATTTTATCAGTATCTTGCCCTGGTTGGGTAGCTCAGTTGGTTAGTGCATCACCCTGATATGTCAAGGTTGTGGATTCGATCCCCGGTCAGGGCACATACAATAATCAACCAATGAAGCATTGATAGGTGAAACAACAAATTAAGGTCTCCTGCTCCCTTCCTGCCTTAAAAAAATAAAATAAAATAAAATAAATAAAAAGTACAAATAAATTTCATTGGTATTGTCTTATAACTCTTTTTCTTTGTTGAGATGCCCCATGAGATTCTGTTGAACTATACAGGTATATCCCTGATAGTCTTGCCACTAATACAACTGTCGGCTTAAAGGGCACACAGATTGTTCTTCAAAGTTTGTAGCAATTTACATACAACCATGAAGAAAATTTTATCATTAAATTTTTTTTCTAATTTGGAAAACAAAATTACTTTGTTTTTTAATTCTAATTTGAATACTGAGTAAGGCCAAATATTATTTCCATGTTTACTGGTCATTTTTACTTTTTCTAAGTACAGGCTTGTGTCCTTGGCCCATTTTATCAGCCAGTGTGTGTTCACCTTTCTTACTGATTTGTAAGAGCTTATTATGTATCAAAGACTTTAACTGCTTTGTCGGATGTTGCAATTATTTCTATCCAAATGTATTTCCCCTTTAACTAACTTATTTTAAGTTTTGAGAAAGAAAAACTGACTTACCCTACCGTTATGAATGTGTTCCAATCTTATCTCCAGTCGGCCCCTCCCAGATAAGCAAAGCAAACAAAAACAGTCACCCTATCTAGTTCTAGCCTCCAAAATAAATGGAACCTTAATTTTCCTTGGAAACTGATTCCCTAACAAAATGGCTGCACCCTCGCTTCAGCAATGCTCGTGTCAAGATATGCAACGACCTTAACACACACCGTCCAAACTACTGTGTTCTTACCATGGAAAAACTACACTTACAACCCACTGCTTTTTGAATTCTATTAACTCTTTTACAAAATTTCTTTGCAAACATTTTCTTTTGTAAATGCTTCTGAGTCTTTCTTAACTTTTATGTGATCAAATGTCCTTTCCATGATTGTTTTTGTGTTTGGCATTATGCTTAAAAAATTGCTCCTTATACTAAGATTATATGCCTTCCTTAAATCCTTTTGGGAACTAGGAAGGGTTATAAATAAATGAATCACACAATACATTTTAGGCTAAAAACATAGTTTATTAAAAATTCCTATATTACTGTTACATAATTTAACAGATGAAAGGATGGCAACCAAGACCCAAGGAAATGGACCACTCAAAGACACTTGGGTGATAGGTGGCATGGTAAGGACTGTAATCTTAGTCTTCAGACCCCCAATCTAAATGCCCTCTCTAGTCAATTTTGATGTCATCTTCTTGGTTATGAGCAATAAGAACCCCCAAAATAATTATTAAATTATTAATAGACAGTATTGATGAAACTCTTTTTTGGTGGTTCTTTTTCTATGTTTACTTAAGTGCTTTATATTTTATACTCACAACAGTCCCACTGCACCCCATGTAAAAAGTAAATTCTAGGTGTATTTAGAGTTTAAATATAAAGTGTGAAACTTAAAACAAATAGAGAAAGCATACAAAATTTATTCAAAAAGTTAAAAGAATAATAAATAAAAAGTGACAAGAGACATTCAAATGCCCAGTGAGCACAGGAAAAGATGTTCAGCATAACCATCAGGGAAATGCAGATAAAAGCCACAATATATCACTTCCCATCTGGTGGAATGGTCACTATCAAAAACAAACAAACAAACAAACAAACAAACCCAAAAGCCAGACTTCCAGCCAAGATGGAGGCATAGGTAGACACACTGTGCCTCCTCACACAACCAAAAGAAGGAGAACAAATTTAAACACAAAAAACAACCAGAACGGCCAGAAAACCAAACTGTATGGAAATCTGACAACCAAGGAATTAAAGAAGAAACATTCATCTAGACCAGTAAGAGGGGTGGAAACAGGCAGCTGGGTGGAGGGGACTAGAAGACCAGGACAGGAAAGGCAGCGGGTGGCAGACTGGGCGGTCCCACATTCACATGCGGATAAACCAGGAGGAACAACAGGGGAGCCAGTCAGACTACACAACCCAGGGCTCCAGCGCAGGGAAATGAAGCCTCAAACCTTTGACTGAAAACACCTGTGGGGGTTGAGGCAGCAGCAGGAGAAACTCCCAGCCTCACAGGACAGTTCATTGGAGAGACCCACAGGGTCCTAGAATGTACGTAAGACCATCCACCCGGGAATCAGCACGAGAAGGGCCCAATTTGATTGTGGGTAGCAGGGGAAGTGATCGAAAACCAGCAAGGAGCAGAGCAAGCGCCAATGTTCCCTCTCTGATCCCTCCCCCACATACAGTGTCACAACGCAGCTCTGTGGGTTGCCCTGCTCCAGTGAATACCTAAGCCCCTGCCCTTAGGCTTCCGTGCTAGGAGACCAAAAAAAAAAGGCCCAAATGAAAAAACAGATCAAAGCTCCAGCAAAAAATACAACTAAGTGATGAAGAGATAGCCAGCCAACCTGTCAGATGCACAGTTCAAAACACTGGTAATTAGGATGCTCACAGAATTGGTTGAGTATGGTTGCAAAATAGAGGAAAAAGTTAAGGCTATGAAAAGTGACATAAAGGAAAATGTACAGGGAACCAACAGTGATGGGAAGGAAACCAGGACTCAAAACAACAGTTTAGACCAGAAGAAAGAAATAAACATTCAACCAGAACAGAATGAAGAAATAAGAATTCAAAAAAATGAAGAGACGCTTAGGAACCTCCAGGAAATCTTTAAATGTTCCAACTTGTGAATCATAAGGGAGGAGAGGAAGGAAAAGGAAGGGATGCCAGAAGGAGAAGAGGAAGAGGAAGAACAAGAAATTGAAAAAACTTATTTGAAAACTTAATGAAGGAGAACTCCCCTAATATGGCAAAGGAAATAGACTTCCAGGAAGTTCAGGAAGCCCAAAGAGTCCCAAAGAAGTTAGACCCAAGGAAGCACACACCAAGGCACATCATAATTACATTACCCAAGATTAAAGATAAGCAGAGAATCTTAAAAGCAGCAAGAGAAAAGGAGAGTTATCTACAAAGGAGTTCCCATACGACTATCAGCTGATTTCTCAAAAGAAACCTTACAGGCAAGAAGGGGCTGGAAAGGAGTATTTGTGGTCATGAAAGGCAAGGACTTACACCCAAGATTACACTATCCAGCAAAGCTATCATTTAGAATGGGAGGGCAAATAAAGTGCTTCCCAGATAAGTTCCAGTTGAAGGAGTTCATCATTACCAAGCCCTTATTATATGAAATGTTAAAGGGACTTACCTAAGAAAAAGATCAAAACTATGAACAGTAAAATGACAATAAACTCACTCACAACTATCAACAACCGAACCTAAAACAAAAACAGAAACAAAAATGAACTAAGTAAAAAACTAGAGCAGAAACAGAATCATAGAAATGGAGATCGCATGGAGGGCTATCAGCAGGGGAAGGGGGGATAGGGGAAAAGGTGTAGAGAATAAGTAGCATAAATGGTAAGAGCAAAATAGACAGGGGGAGGTTAAGAACAGTATAGGAAATGGAGAAGCCAAAGAACTTATATGTACGTCCCATGGACATGAACTAAGAGAGGGGAGGAATGCGGGTAGGAGAGGGTGTGCAGAGTGGAGGGGAATAAACGGAGGTTGGGGAGGGAATGTGGTAACTGTAATAGCTTAATCAATAAAATAAAAAATAAAAGGAAAGTGAAAAGACAAAAAACAAAACAAAAACAAACCAAAAGCCAACAAGTGTTGACAAGGATGTGGAGACCCTGGAAACCCTGCACACTGCTGGTGGGAAAGTAGGACGGTGTATCTGCCATGGAAAACAGCATAGAAATTCCTCAAAAAAAAACCAAAGAAACTACCATATGATCCTTTGAATCCCACTTCTGGGTATATATCCAAGAGGAAATGCTAGTAAAACAAATCTGTTTCTTTCTTTTTAAAGATTTTATTTATTTATTTTTAGATAGAGGGGAAGGGAGAGAGAAAGAAGAGAGAAACATCAATGTGTGTTTGCCTCTTTTATGTCCCCTACTGGGGACCTGGCCTGCAACCCAGGCACATGTCCCGACTGGGAATCAAACCAGTGACACTTAGGTTCGCAGGCTGGCACTCAATCCACTGAGCCACACCAGCCAGAGCCAATAAAAGGCCTTAAATAAGGAACGTTTAGTGAAAGAATATTAGACGAGTTAACAATCAGAAGATAAGGTTTTAGTCTAGGTTTAGCTACTAAAAGCATGACCATGGAAAAACCCCTGTGTCTCTGTCCCTCCATCTCCCCCCCTCCCTTTCTGGTGGAAGACTGTAAATCAGACTATAGTTTTTGATTCTTTCATCGATTCTTTCAATAGGCATTTATGGAACACTTACTATTTGTCAGTATTATGTTCATTGAAAAGACAAGGATGTATAAAACAGATATGGTCCTTACTTTCAGGCTATTAAGTCTAGTGGATGAAGTTTTAATAAAATAATTAAAATCACAATCATTACAATTATGCTAAATGCTTTCAAGAAGAACTGGTTGCTAAGAGAGCACATAATGGAGTTGATCAAGAGAACGTTAACAGAGTAAAAATGGGAGGGAAATTCTAGGCAGAGTAAACAGTATGTGCAAAGGGGCTGCAAGAAGATAATGCTGCTCGTGCTGAGTAAGGGGAAATGTGGAGAAGCTAAGCACAGAGCAGACTACGCAGTGTTTCGTGTGTCTTGCTAAAGGCATCGATCCTTATCCCAAGCGCTACAGACATCTGACAAGGTATGTTATGCAGTAAAGAATGACATGAGCAAATTTGTATTTGGAAAAGATCATTCATGCTTGTTGCTCTCAAATTCTGGTTCTAAAGACAGGAGGTAAGAAATATATACACAACCACTAATGATCATTGTGATGGAAAAGCATGTAGTTCTGGATTGTGCATTAATTTAAAAACATTTTACACTCTTCCATTGTAACTATTTCCACATACATCATACCTGTAACTTATACATTTCCGTGTTCTTGTTGATCTTCTTTCAAGCAAGTTTGCTTTGGATTTCTTTGAATCTTTTTTCTTTTCTTCATGATCTTCAGAAAAATCTGGCTCCTGGTTTTAAAATATGACAATAAATACATGTTTTTACTTAGGACAGAAAATAGTTCCTTGGAATTAATAGTTTCTGCTGTCCCTCTAGGCAGCGCATGTGAAAGGCATGAAAAAGATGACCCCCCTCAAACTGAACAAACATGGCAATACTGTGTACAGATTAGGAAGTATTGATGATGCACACAAACACTTTTATATTAAAATTGTTAGGTTTTTGTGAGTTTATAATGACCTCTTTTAAAAACAATTGAAGGTTTTCTATCAATAAATCTTTTTAACAAATAATTAAATTTAGCACATAAGATATTCAACAGATAAGCTGAAGAAGTGAAATAATGGATTTAAGAAAAGGGCATGATGCTGAAGAAAAATAACTCACCAAGACAAGCATGCGATTTAATTAAACCTGAATGAAATTGTGTATGGAACTAAGAAAATTTATTCATTTCAAATAAAAACCACAATACATGTACCTTCACTCATGAGATATTTCTTAATTATACATTAGGCTAATAACTGAAAAACAATGAAATCCCTTCAAAAACACCAAACTGTATGAACACCAATTGAAGGTTCTGATAACCACAAAACAATAGAATTAAAAATCAGATCTCCCTGAACCATTTATTTTGACACTTAGCATAAACAGCAGATAAAGAATCTAAAACAATTTATCCAATTTAGGGTTAAAATAAAACCCCACCAAATTCCATAGGGGTGAGCTATAAATTTGGTTTGGATATAATATTACATTTTGCAGCTATCTGCATGTACATAATTTTAATCATGAGGGATTATGGGTGATTTCTTTGAGGTCCTAAAATTTCATTTTAATGAAATAGGTATACTATTTATTTAAAACTACTTACATTATATAAAGTAGAATAAATTTTAGAACAATTATGGTAATCTCATCGTTTTACTATAAACCAGAAACTTACTTGTGGAGGAATGATGTTTTCAATACTGATACCCACATACACCAAGCGTTCTTTCCTTTAAAAAGTGAAAAACAAGCACACAAACAAAATGAGATTTGCTAAAAATAAAACTTATGAAAACATTACAACACAGAGAATACTAAAATTACGATTTCATGGTAATAGTAGAGGCTATGTCATCTATAAAACTTATAGTACTGGTATCTGTGGGAGGAATAAAACTTCCTAAAGGTATGAAAAGTCTTGCTTTTAGAAGTGACTTATACAGAGGGAATGGGGTGGGAGGTTCAGCAGAAAAGGGGAAGGAGATTCAGAAGTACACACTTACAGTTATGAAACAAGTCAGGGGATATACAACATAGGGAACAGAACCAATAATTATGTATACTGACTGATGGTTATTACATTTATTTTAGACACTGTAGTGATCACTTTGTAAGGTATACAAATGTTGAATCACTATCTTGTACACCTGAAACTAATATTGTATGTCAACCATAATTAAAAGCAAGTATTTTTGAAAAAGTGAAATAAAATCTGTAACTGAAATACACAATGAAACTTCATGAAGAGTCACACTGTAACTCACTGATAAAGTAATTAGATGAACAGCCAACTGCGATCGAATAAACTAGATCTTTGTCATGCCAGAAGTAATACTGTATGGGTGTATACACAGCTGTAGTCTCATGATAGTAATTATCACTATAAAAAATAATTCTATATAATAACTACATCAAGGTCCCAGTGAATGATATCAAGACCACTCACTTCGCGCCGACAGTGAAGACAGAAAGCAATGCAGCCACGTGGATCTGTACTCTAGGATGCTATCTTAACTGGCCTAAGGATATCTTCGTGTGGGTTTAGAAGACTAATGACAACCTCGTAGTTTCATTTCAAAGAAACAAAAGTTTTGTTGGTTTTAATTCAATAAATTTTATGTAACAAATGTCTATATACAGCTGGTGCTTTTTTCTCCATTTCTTCCCAAGTTAATTTGATTCACCAAGGACAGCAGAGCTCTTATGTACATGCCAGTGTATGGTGAACTGAACAGAAATATGAAATACACAAATAGCACCAGCTGAAATTCATAGGGAAGGCTTCATGGATATGTCAGAACTTGAGCTCTCTCTGTAGTTAAATATGTTTAGCATGTCTGTCCTTACACTAACCAAGTTTGTTGTGATACCAGTTTCCTTTACACCTCAAAATCTCTACTTCCATGTGACCATTATTTCTCTCCTTAATTCAATGGAAAGTCATATTCATATTAGCTCATATTTTGTCAGGCTTGGAAATCCAAAGGTAAGACACAGTTCATGCCCTCAACATTACTAATAGCTGACTGTTGTTCATTATGAACAAGTACAATGGAAATATGAAAAAGAGATTCTGAAAAAGAGCTGAGAAATTTGGGAAGGCTGTATAAACTTGACTAGGATCTTGGAGGCAGGTATGATTTCTCATCACAGCATTCTCTTGCTTAGTAATCTTACGGAAAGATACATCTTCCACCGCTCCATTTCAATGCCTGCTCAATGGTCACATGGGGCTCAGACTTGAGCATTACCTATAAATTTCCTGCTAAAGTTTCCATTTCAGGGATCCTATTCTCTTACTTCTACTGGCTCACTTTCTAGCTCACTCTTTCTGGTACACTGATTTCAACAACTCCCTGACTCCAGGAGGCCCTCTATCCATTGAGCCTACCCTCTTTCACTGTCCATCACTCCCTTCATTTCATGTCCTTGCTTTCCCCCTTACCTGGCTTAGACTCCATGGTCCATCATTATAAATACTCCTTTGTATACACTTTCAATTCCTTGTCTCTTTCTCTCCTTCCCTCTGTTATATTACCTGGAAAATTCCAACCCTGATTAAATCCAACTCTCTACTAGCAAAGCACTAGTAATAGTACTCTGGAAGTATAGAACTATTTGAATTCCCAAATAATTTCTGGCCCCAAGTTCTGAAAGGGACATTTACGAATCAGTTCAGTGACTTCTGAAGCATCACAGCTCCATCTCTGTAGATAGTTGCCACTAGTCACTAATTACTCATCGACACATCCTTTTCCACCAAACTACACAGAGGCCTTTAAGGTAGAGACCACGTAACAGACTTCTAGGTGCTCGATAAGTGTTGGTTAAATGTTGAATAAAGGCATGAATACGGGAAAGATTCTCTTGTTCTATGACATAGAGAGTAAGCAAGGCTCTCAGTTGCTAAGATGAGTGCTACAGAAATTAGTTTTTAAAAAGATAGTTAAAAAAGTATAAATAAAAATGCTCACTTTCAAAAACAGATAAAGCCACCTGGAATGTTTAGTTAATATATTATTTATTTTAGAATCATATATATTTTGATATGTGGAGCTCCTAAGATTGATATATATACAAGCATCATAGGAGCTATGAATAATGAAAGCTTTGTTAACCAGATTATTAGGGAGAATTAACAAATAGCAGCAATTCAGTGAACTGGCCTTTGTGCCAGGTCGGTCTCCCTATATAACAATAACTTTGCTCTCCTTTTGTGATTCAGTCTAAAGTCACAATTACACATGTCCTCATAAGGAATGACATTTAAGTAATGATGATTACCAAGAGTAAAAGAGAATGCAAATGAACTAGTAAATAGGAGACCAATAGTTTAAACAAATGCTGTGGCACAATTAACATAATTTCTAAAATTAAAAGTATTTAATTGTAGCAGCATGGCCACATCTAAAAGGAATAGCATCACAGGCCTCCAAAGAATAAGCAGATATAATTGGAGTAGTAAACAAATTCTTAATGGTTGATATTCTTGCCTTTTTTTTCTATTGTTTATTTTTTTCACTTTTAACTTGGTGGCTTATCCAGGTTCCACATTCTTGCTTGACCCACTTCTGTCTCCTCTTTACTTCTCAAAGGCACTGCAGGAAGCAGGCAGGATAAGGAAAAAGACAAAATATAAATTCAGACACGCCAAGTCTTAGAATCTGACTTTGGCAGAGTCACAAGGCCACAGTGAACTGTTCGGGCACTTTTCTAAATCACTTTAAGCAACATAAACAGTTCCATCAGCCTGTCAGTCATCTTTCTCCTCCAGCATAATTACAAAGTTTTCTCACTTGAGTATCAGTTTTTAAAACAACTTATGCAACTTTGTCCAACTCTGAGTTTAAATGAAAATTCTGATAAATGCAAGTAACTGATGTTAATTTACATAGTCCCCAATGATTAACTTTAAGATAAAGAGTCTGAGGTTCTTTGCTGTATCTTTTTTTAAAAAATTAAATTTACTGGGGTGACACTGGTTAGTAAGATCAAATAGGTTTCAACTGCACATTTCTATGATACATGATCTGTATGTTGCATTGTGCGACATCCTTGCCTTTTGGAGAGAATACATTTTCTTCCAAGCTCTTAAAGAGTAAGACTATTAGCTATCAGCATTGCTGAGTCAAATCAGCTTCAAAACATGAGAGCACTGCTCATTTCTCAGGACAGGCAGATTTCTGAAAGACTAAGGCACAGGAACAGTCTGATTTTCAATTATGATTTATGATTTTCAATTTATTATTTTTCCAGGGTGAAAAATAAAAAACAGGAGCAACTGTGCACATCACAACAGGCCTAATAATTTTACACAGGACTACTACACAGTTTCTAAATACAAAGGTATTTAGACAATGGATTTTTAAAAAACTAAGCACTTTCATCTACTACTCAATTTTAGAGATTAACTTTGCCTTTAAATTATGTACCATCCATTATATAAGGCACAGAGTTCAAACTGAGTAGTTAAGAAAAAAACAGGATTTGGAGGCTGAACCCATTTTTAAGATTCTCCTTTGCCTAGAATAAAGTGGTGAGATTTGGAATGACCCAACAAGTTAAACTTGGTGGGGAAAAATTATGTGATAACCGGTAAAAGTTAAAGTAGAAGCAAATGAAGATAATAAGGCCAATAAGGAAACATTGCTTAGATTATCTCATACTTTGTACAAATGAGCACCAAGTCCTGATTAATATCTAAAACTTCTCTTTAACATCTCCACTTTATTATCACAACTGCCCTATTTCAGGCCTCACTGGCTCTTGTAGACTCTATTCCAACAGCCTCAACTCTAATTCCTTCTTACTGTTACCAGGGTATTTTACCTGAAATAAATTCTGATGATGGCCCTGGGTAGTATAGCTCAGTGGATTGAGCACTGGCCTGCAAACCAAAGAGTCACTGGTTTGATTCCTAGTCAGAGCACATGCCTGGGTTGCGGGCCAGGTCCATAGTTGGGGGCATGTGGGAGGTAACCACGCATGGATGTCTCTCTCCCTCTCTTTCTCTTTCCCTCCCCCTGTCTAAAAGTAAATAAAATCTTTTAAAAAATTTTTTAAAAATCTGATTATGCATATCCCTCCTTTGATAGCTTCCCCACCGCCTATACAAAATAATCTGAATTCCGTAACAAGGTATGCAAAGCTGTTCACAATTTGGCCTCAATCTGCTTTTAGAGCTTCATTCTGCCACTCTTATACTCTCACTTTTACACTGTCTTTGCTCACATTTGTGCTCTTTGCCTAAAATGTTCTTTCTCTGAATGCCCACCTATATAATCCCAAATTATCTTCCAAGGACATCCCTGATAAGCCCAATCCCTAGAACTCAAATTCCCTTCACAATGTTCTTATACTGCTCTGAACAGACCTCAACTTGTCTACTTAATTGTATCACTGGCTCCTACATCTGTATTCTGATAGAGGGTGACCTCCAAGTAAGTGGGAGCTTTGTCTTACTCATCTTTTCTCTTCGGTTTGGTACACAGTAGGTATAAATGTGTGTTTCACAATAAGTTAATCAAAGAAGTACAAATAAATATAAATATAAACATGCTGTCTTGATTCTAAGCCCCCCTTTAAAGATTAGGCTCAACTCCAATTTTATCTCCTCCAAGAAGCCTTCTCAACTGCTTTGGACAACGCTGCGGTGGCGTACTGAAGAGGGAGGCTTCTTTTATAGTCAGTGGGACACAGTTCAGTGTTTAAATGCACTTTGTCACTTACGTGATTTCTGCCCACCCAAAGATATGACATAGACAACTAAATTGTACACCGTCCTTACAGTTTTCTTGTATTCACTACACACTTAGGTACGTATCCCCCACACTACTTGGAGCAATATTTATTCAGAGAAGGTTCTGATAAATATTTTAAATCAGGGATTGCCGAACTTTTCCTGTGAAAGGACAGATGATACATCAGGCTCGGTGGGTCATCAGGTCCCTGGTGTAATTACTGAAAGCTGCTGCTGTAGGAGAGAAGCAGCCACAGGCAGTATACAATAAGTGAGTGTGGCAGTGTTCCAATAAAACTTTAAGGACAATGAAATCTGAATATATAATTTTCACGTGTGATGAAATATGACTGTTGTCTTGATCTTTTTCCAATCATTTAAAAACAATAAAAACATCCTTAAGTAGCAGCAGTACAAAAACAAGAAGCAGGCCAGATTCGGCCCACAGGTCATAGTTTGCCAATCCCCGCTTCAGACAGACACATCAATCTATATTCTAAGACAGTTCTGCCATCCAATTCCCAAGTAAAATATTAGCACACACATCACAATACCTGCGTTCAGCACGCTCCTTCTTCTTTAAGGCAACATCTAAATCTTGCAATTGTTCCTCTAATTTCTCACACAGTAGTTTCTGAAACAGCCAAAAGATGAATACTATTTTAACAACTTTCCACAATCATCACTTATATATTAGCACATGGATACCACACTATGAGCTAATAAGAGGCCACGTAATAAGTGAACACTAAAATGTTCCTTGTATTTAATTAGATAGTGTTGCCTCAGCTCCCATTGAATTGAAGATGAGCGTGGTATCTTTAAAGTAAAGCACATATTAGAGAAACTTAGAACCCTGCCAGAAAACACATCTCATGCCTATCTTGTTGGCAGAAATCAATGTTTAAAATAGCATTTGGTTCAACATGTATACATGACAGTGATTATAATTTTTAAAAATCCCAAGACATTTTTAAGGGAGAGGGTTATATGTACAATAAAGTATAATAGCGTGAATCACTAGTTTTAAAAAAGAGAAAGAAAAAATTTGCAAAATCATGCCACATGGTTACTGGGTCAAAACAGAGCTACAGAATGTAACTGATAATGCTATGCTAAACCACAGTTCAGCCTCAACTGAGTTCACTTCACTGAGAAATGCAATAAAGCCCATCATTTTTAAACCAAACATTTTTTACACATGTTAGGTCTTCTGAGAATTGCTTTGGGAAAAAATTAAGACTTAAGTGATAATAATAAAGCGTAACCTTTTCAATAGTCTCTAATTTCACAGAAATTTAAACAAGAGGTAGACCACATTTACAAAGAATTTTAAAGATTCAAAATGGTTAGTAGTGCCAAGAAGTATTACTAATTTGAATATAAAACCAAAGACTGGGAAGACAGAGGTGTGCTGGGTCCTACATGTTGGCAAGGCGGGCAGAACCACTCTCCATCAGGGATGATCATCAGAGGAGGGCGGAGGCAGGCCGTGTGGTACCCACTGTCACAAGAGTCACACAGAAGAATCTGAAAGAAACCAGGTATTAGTATCAACCTAACCCTATGATTAAAAGTCAATGACTCAAGTTAAAATATTTTAAGACATTTCAGTATTTCTTAGTACTATACTAAGAAATATATTATATGCTTTATTTGCATAAAGCATAATAAAAAAGCTATGATAATTAGGGACCTAATATGCCATTAAAAAATTATAAAATGAAACACTAAGAAAATGTTAAACTGCAAAATCAAGTGAAAAATAGCAAGTCCTTTCAGAATTACAATCCTTTTCTAGTGTGCCATGAGGGCTTTACCAATAAATTTTTTTTATAACAGTTTTACAGCTCAAGTATCACAAACTATCCTACCACACATAGGATTTTAAGAATACAAATAATTTCCACTTTTAATAGCATTTCAATTACCAATCTGTACAATTATTCATGGTTCCTTTCATCATGTAAATTCAAATATGGAAGGAACTGCGTTAAGAGGGGAAGGGAACTGCCCTGGCTGGTGTGGCTCAGTAGATTTGAGTGCCAGCCTACAAACCAAAGGGTCACGGGTCCTATCCCCACTCAGGACAAATGCCTGGGTTGAAGGCCAGGCCAGGTCCCTAGTACAGGGTGCCTGAGAGGCAACCACACACTGCTGTTTCTCTCCCTCTCTTTCTTCTTCCCTTCCCCTCTGTCTTAAAATAAATGAATCTTTAAAAAAAAAGTTGGGGGGGAACTGTACTTAGGACCATCATGTTCAAATACAAACTTGATATTTCTTGGTATTTGATTTAAGATGACAAAGTCTCTAAAAACTTAAAATGGTGCATTCAGGAATGCTTTACTTTAAAAAATTTTTACTTTGAAATTTTCTTAGATTTACAGAACAGTTGCAAAGATAGTACAGAGTTCCCATAAACTCTTTACTCATCTTCCACTAATGTCAACATATTACATAACCATGGTGCATTCACCAAACATAAGAAATTAACATCCGTACAATATTATTAACTCAACAACAGACTCTATTCAGATTTCACCAGCTTTTCCACTAATATCTTTTTCTGATTTCAGGATCCAATCCATGCATTTAATCATGTCTCCTTATGTTCCTCTAACCTATAACATTTTCCATGACTGACTGTTTTCAAGAGTATTAGAAATTATGTAGACAGACCCTCAACTTGGGTTCATCTGATGCCTTCTCTTGATTAGAATGAGGTCATGGATTTTGGAGAAGAATCCCATAAAGGTAAAGTGCCCTGCTCACTATGCCATATCCAGGGTACGTGATGTCAATGTGACTTATTACTGGTGAAATTAACCTTGATAACTTGGTTGCAGTACTGTCTTGGTTTTTAACACATTAAAGTTACTAATTTTCATGTCCCACACTCTATTTTCATTAGAAGTGATAAGTCCAGCCCACACTCAAGGTGAGGGAAATTAAGCTACATTCTCTGGAGGGAGGAGAATCAAAGAATTTGTAGATATAAAGTAAAATTGTCATAATAATTAATATTTAGGGGGAAATACATTGAAGCTTTACAAATATCCTGTTTCTTTACTCAAAGTTTCACCCACTAGTTTTAGCACTTATTTTCCTAAGTGCTAATTTTATAAATAATTTCAATTTATATTAATATTATATATAAATAATAAAGGATCTTGCTTGCAATAATTATTACTGTGGTGTTCTAACGGTGACTCTATTTCCCTCACACTTTCTACATTTGTTGTTTGGAATTATTCTGTAAAGAAAAGATGTCCCTTATCACACATTTATTTGTTTATTCAAATTTATTTATATCAGGATAAACAAATGAATATTTTATTCTTTGGGTTATAATATAAAGCTATTACTTGTCAAATTCAAATTGTTCTAGGTATGGACATACTTCCAGGTTACCTCTGTCCACAGGATTCATTTGCATCCTTTATTTTTTTTTTTAAAGCACTTCCTTACTTTCTAGCACTACAGGATACTCCAAGCATATCTTTTATTTTCCCTGTCAAAGCCTAAGAATCAGCCATTTCTCCCAGAAGCCCTGGTTCCTTCAATGGAGAGTGGTATTCAAAAACCAAGACTTGGATGCTGAATGCTCACTGCTTCTAAACTGTCGAAGAGGACAGAGCTGGGAAATATATGTAGGCATAGAATCCATTTGCACATGTCTGTATTAAATAAAGCATGAGTTCACACTAATATCTCCAGCTCGAATCCAGCATCACAAGGTTCATTCTAGCCTTCAGCCTTGCTTATTTGTAACTTCTTTCTCTGACAGTGAGAAAGCTGGCTCATATTATCCACACTTTATTCACTTGTTCAAACCTAGTATATAACTGCTAATACATACCATGATGGATGTATATACCTAGTTATATACCTAGTATATAACTGCTAATACATACCATGATGGGTGTAAGAGGGTAGAATGTGCACACATATGTGCAGTGATTTAAAAGTGAAAAGTATCCTCCCCCTTCTTATACAACCATTTACTGCCAATACTCCGAATTCAGGACTTCAGTTACAGGACTGATTGACTGTTTGATTACATACGCATATGTGGACAAACCTGGGCACCAGATTCCATTTATCACATTGTTTCTATGGTAAAGCACAATCTAAATTTCAAATACAAAATTAAAAGTAAACTTTTAGAAATCAATGTACCTCTAAAACAGTAATTATCTCTATTCTTCAATAAAGGTAAAAGCCCATTAAAATAAATATTACTATAGAAGATTTCCAATCCTCAGTCAATGATCCATTTACTTTGACTAAAACATCTGGAAAATCCCAGAGTTCTATGCTCATCTATGAATTTATTGCTTTTCTGCTGTAAGCTCAATGAGGACAGGGACCATGTCTTTTTAATTCAGGTTCATTTCCCTACGACTTACTACACAATAGTTGCTTGACATTTTGAGTTGAGGACTATCCTTAAACACATGGCATAAGAAATCCACTATTTAACCCTGGTTGGTGTGGCTCACTGGATTGAGCACCAGCCTGTGAACCAAAGGATCACCAGTTTAATTCCCAGTCAGGGCACATGCCTGGGTCGCCGGCCAGGTCCCCAGTAGGGGGCGCGCAAGAGGCAACCACACATTGCGGTTTCCCGCTCTTTCTCCCTTCCCCTCTCTAAAAATAAATAAATAAAATCTTTAAAAACAAAAAGAAATCTACTGTTTAGGATCTTCGATTTCCAATGATATTTCTCTTTTGCACAGTATCCAGCAATGGGATTTTTAGAGCAGTTATTAAGATAAGTAAGTAAAAATTCTGCATGTGTACCGAGAAGGTGTACTTTTATCTCAATATCATTTCTGCTCACCTTATTTTACTTTCCATTTCCTCATACTCCTTTGTCATTGACATGTATTGATGCCTCAGTAAAATGCACTCTCTTGTTTAAAAAGGTATCAGGAAATGGCAGGGAATGAGCACAAGTGCTGATTTGTGCTCGATTTATTAGAGGGCAGAAAAGACCACTGTCTGTCTTTCTTTTGTCCTTTTTCTTCACAAAAATCCTGACCTAACTCTCACAGCCTGATGATCATAAAAATGCTTTCAAGGGTCTTCTCAGCATAATTCCAGCATCTACATTTCTCAGTGTTCAGTCATTATCTAGTTGTAAGTTACATCTTTTGAACCCTCTGAAACTAGAGGGATATGATAAACTCCATTGACTTAGTTCCCAGATAAGAGTTTAACTCAAAAAAAAAAAAAAAAAAAAGTAAATCACAAAAATCTTTAACCTAGCACATAATAGATGTGCCAGGCAACTTTACATAACATTACAAGCAACCCTCAGAACTATACGGTTTAATTCCCACTACAACGAAGATATCAAGATACAGAGAAGAGAGCACCTGATAAGTGGTGGAAGCAGGATCTGCTGCCAAGTCTGTCTGGTCCATGCTTTTCCCATCACACCATACTGCTTTCTAGGAAAAAAGAGCCTTGGAGAACCACTTCATATGAATTTTCCAAACTTTAAAGGATCTGAAACTTTTCTGATCCACCAATTCTACCCATGTAGAAGCATCTTTCTTTGCATTCTTTCTACTTAATAGTTGGAGCCTGCCTTTAAAGTCAAATGTATTCAAAAGAACAGAATAGTTAGATAAAATTAGGCATAACAGGAGTGTTTCTTCAATAGGCTCTTTAGAAAGCAATTATGAACTGCAGAAATACACACACACACATCTCTCTCTATGTTAGGAACTGGTTTTCCTGATTTATTTTACCTCTGAAGAATGTACTTCCTGGGTAAGTTCTGTGTCAATCTGTCACTATTCTTCTGAATATAGCTGGTCTATAATTTATACTCTTTAAGTTTTTTTTAGAACTGCCGATTTCCTAAAATATAAGGTCCTACTAGGTTAACTACTTGACTTACATGTTATTATAGAAAGGCAGTAAGTCCTTTAGGCCTTACTTATTTAAAGCTGGCACTTCAGAAATATCATTGTAAGTTAACTTAAAGGGGAAGAATAAAAATTTAAAAGAACAGAACAGAAATATTTGAATAATTTCATATATTAGTGAGGAGAGTTTTGGAGTGTATACTCATGAAAAGAATATCAATACGTAGCCAGGTAGAATGAAAGCAGGAAACTGACCTCCCCAGAATTAGAGGATTTGAAATAGAAATAAAGGTTATTTTGCACACACAAGTTCTGCACCATTAAAAATTTCAAATCATGAGCAAACCCAGAAGAATGAGGCTTGTTTGGAAAACCATGGCATGCCAGTAATATGAATATTACATACTAGCTCAGGATGGTTTGGAAGGCCACATTTTTTGCACGGTTCATCGTCATCTGCTAGGATGGCTTCTTCACTCTCCTTTTCTTCCTCCTCTTCTGAAGCTGCAGATGACTTTTCACTGTCAGACCCTTCACTTTCATCGTTGCTGGAATACTTCCACCTGCCACGTGTTCGAGAACCAGTCCATCGAACTTTGCCTTTGGTTTTTACCTGGTATAAAATAAGAAATTGAGATAATCTGGTATAAGAATATAAAAAGAAAAGGGAACTTACTATAGCTTCTTTATAAATATACCTACTGTTTAATTTTGGTATATATTTTTATTATTTTTTTCTGTTTTGGCAGGTATTATAATAAACAGTCTCATATTTTCCCTAGTCATAAAATGTTCTCCCAACATCACTGTAAATGACTGTATAATATACCATCACATAGCTGTGTTTACCTAATCCTGTACTAGCCAGACATTTAGGTAGTTTCCCATTTTTTCACTTTCATAAACAATTGTATTATTGTAAATATAAAGTTTTACACACACACCTCAGTGCTTAGGATAAATTCCTCGAAGAGAATTCTGGGTCAAAGGCCATGCACACTTTAAAGGCTCTATAATAGAGCACTGACTATGTTCTTACATTTTGTTATATAAAATTTTAAATTCTCATATTAGAAGTAAATATAAAAAATTTTAATGGGTAGGAAATGCATACAAAAATCATGACAAACTTAAAAAATATATTATTCAGAGAGTAATTTTATGATGATGTAAATGCCTTTTTATTGCCTGGTTGCACAATTTTTAAAGTAATATTTTAATTAATTCCTACAGTGTAAGTCCTCGTCAAAGACCAAAATAATTCTAAGAGAAGGGAAAGTTTTTTTAAAAGAATTAAAAATTCAGTATTCCAGGGAATAAAGAATCACTTACAATGAGGAATAATCTGATCGTTCAAATGAATTTAAAACAAAACTAGCACTTTTAATTATAACAAACTCCCATAGACTAGCCAAAGAATTTTACCAGATTTTTCTTAAAATAAGAGGGTCATCAGAAAAAAATTCTGGCTTCTTAGACTATTTTAAAATTGGGGAAAAAAATAAATAAAATAAAATAAAATTGGGGAATACAGGCACTCTCATACACGTAATGAGAGGGTACATAATGGGGCCATTTTTGGAAATGTGTCAGGAGCTATCAAAACTTAAAATACACATGCCCCTTGACCCAACAATTCCAATTCTAGGAGTCTATTCTAAAGAAATACTCACTCATGTCCAAAATGATCTTCAAAGCAGCATTGCCTGTAATAGTGAAAAATTGGAAACAACCTAAATGTCAATCAATAAGGGAGTAGTCAAATAAACTGAGGTACATCCACACTATGGAATACTATGTAGCTATTAATAACCAAAAGGTAGACTCTCTCCTACTGACACAGAAGAGTTCAGAGACACACTGTTACGTGGAAACTCAGAGGAAAAAAAAGAACATATTTGATTCATCTTATTTTTAAGTGAATGGATAAATATTTACAACATATACATAAATTTATAGAAAAAGGATTGGAAAACAAACTTAATAGTGCTTATAGAAAATCTTCCCTTTTCAATCCTATTGGTTGGGTATTAGTTGAATACTTTATAAAGAGAATATATTCCTTTACTGCGCATAATAGAGAAAAAGTTTAAAAGATGATGGGATTATACAGTGTGAAATAAAGTGTCTGGGGATATCTACTGAGAAAAGGCATTTCAAATACAGAAAGATTTTTTTAAAAAGTTATCTTTGAATGACTTGTTTTGGCCAAAAGCAAATGTAACAAATACAGCCAATACAAATATAGGAAAATATATTTCTAATAAAAATTAAAACGCAGGGTAAGAGAAATTTTACCTTGCTTACTTTAGAATTTGTATCTTTCTCGATTTTTTTCAAGTTTTCCTTTTTGTCTGTTTTTTGCAAAGCTGCTGATTCTTCTTCCATTTCATCCTCTCCTTCCCCTCTTTTTTTATCAGCTTTCTGATCTCTGATCTCAGCCACTTTTGCTGTGGGTCTAGATATTCTCGGAGACCTCCTTAAAGTGCGAACCACGTTTGTTTTATCTTCTTCCTTTTCTGACTTCTCTTGGTTGGTTTCTGGTTCTAGAATTTTGGGAGGAGAATCTGACTTCTTCCGACTGGATATCCTGATTGTTAATTTGATGCCCTCTTTCTGCCTTTCGGAAGTGATCTCCGTGTTTCCTGGGGCAGTGGTTTCTTCTTCGGGAACCAACTTATATTTAAATTTGCTTTTTGGCATAGAGCCTTTTGTCTCAGAGGAGTCCTCTGTACCAGGGGTCTGGGCGTTGTCTGGGTTAACCACTTCTACCGTCATGGGTTCAGAATCCTCTTTGAAAGTTTCCGGGTCCGTCTGTCCCGCAGACTGCCCTTCAGTGCTATGTGCGCTCTGATGCTCTCCCACTTCTTTTTCTGAGGCTGGTTTCTCACCATGGCCAACCAGGTTAGACGGCGAGGAAGCTTCAATTCCCTCAGGAGAGCCTAGCTTCTCAGATTCAAGAGTACTCTTTGGAACCTCCTCTGGTATTGGACTCAATCTTTGTGTGTCCTTATCAAAAATAGTCTTTTTGGATTTCTCTACCTTTTCAAGACCTTCTAGGACTGGTGGGTGCTTATCCTTCTTATTTTTGGAAGACTTCTCTTCAACTTTCATGGTATGAGATTCAGCAATAGGTAAAGCAGTTTGTAAAGAGAGATCCTCTGCCATCTCAGAAGCCTCAAGAGAGGTTTCCATTTCTGGAGGACCAGTTTCCCCTACCTGCTCTTTTTGACTCTGGATTTCTAAATCCACTATTGAACTTTCTCCATCTTTTCCTAAAGGGACCACTACTTTCTCAAGATCAGCTGTTTTTATACTGGTTATGACAGAATTGAAGGACTCTGCCCCATTTCCCTCCATCATGACACTTTTTTCCTTGGAGGGGCCGCAGCTTTCCTCCTTGGTCTCATAAAACTTTGTCTCCATTTGTTCTGTCTTAAAATGTGGAGCTACCTTTTCATCACTAACTTCTCCATTTACCAGCTGTTTCCCTTCATGACCCAAAGTAGTGATGGCAGAGATCCTTCTATAAGTCTCTTCCTCCTGTTTTATTTCATCTTTCAAAAACTCTTTTGTTGGAGTAACTGATTTACACAAAGGTCCTTTGATTGGACTGTCAAAATCATCACTCAGTTTAATTTCTCGTTTTTTCAGTGGGATCTTGGCCTGCTGGTCATTTTTAAGTTTCTCAGTTTCTTCAGAGGACTTCTCAGTAATTTCTTGAGAAGATTTCACACTGACACCAAACTCTAGCCTCTCGGGCTCTAGCTTCTCCATGCTACCTTTGGTATCTTTAGGGTCTGCTCTACATTCCTTCACTTCAACTTTAATGGGTTTGACATTTTCCTTGAAGGAGTCACTTTCTTCTTTGATAACCTTTTTTTCCACACTTTCCAGCAAAGGCTTTTCCAGCTTTACTATTACTGGCAGTTTTACATGTTCCTTTTCATCTTCTTTTTCTATTTTCAAGGTAGTTTCTTCCAGGGAATTGGGTATGGAACGATTTTCTGAATCTACTGGCTGCTCTTCACTTTTCCGCTTTTCATTTTCCTTCTGTTCCTCTAAAAATCAGAAGAAGTTCACATGAATCTAAGCATTCAAGATATGTAAAATATAAAAGGCTTAACATTTATATTTCCATTTGAAGTTTCTCTCTTAAAAAAGGTGACTTTTGTCACTGGACATTTAACAATAAAAAAAATAAAATCTGATGCCCTGGGTGGTGTTGCTCAGTGGATTGAGCGCTGGCCTGTGAGCCAAAGGATCACTGGTTCAATTCCCAGTCAGGCACATGCCTGGGTTGTGGGTCAGGCACCCAGTTGGGGGCATGCAAGAAGCAACTAATCGATCTATCTCTCATACATTGCTGTTTCTCCCTCCCTTCCACTCTCTCGAACAGTAAATAAATAAAGTCTTAGGAAAAAAAAAAGTCAAATCTGACAGTGAAGAAAATTACCAAAGTCTGAGGCATAACCCCTTATTATAGAAGTATTATTCAGGAAGACTCAGGTTCCTGCTTTGCGTTTTTAGCTTCAGTGTTCCTAATGGAATGCAAATATTTATACTCAAATAATAGTCAAGCTCAAAAATATGCAACTAAACATTTCCATTTCGTATTTGTTTGAAGAACTGACAATTGTTCTTCTTTGCAAGTCACTGAGCACTTCATTTCATTGAGGCAGCATGAATATGGCAGGGCAGAATGTGTGTTTTATGTTTATTCAGATTATAAAAGTAACAGGATTCCGTACAGAAAATGAAAAACAGAAAATAATGTCCATAATCTTAATACCCAGAGACAATCATTATTTTAGGTTACTCCCTTTCCACTCTTGTATATTTTTGACAAAGTTGTGATCATGTTGCCATTGTTTTCCATTGAAACATTAGTACTTTCCTTATGTACTTAAATGCTTTTCCCAAAATTGAACTTAATTATATAACACTTCCCAATGTGGTTTTATTACAATTTACTTTATCAAATGCAGATATTAACATTTCAGGAGTTAATATTTTACAAATAAACTATTAAGTTTATCTGTCAATTTCTTTTCCCTTATTGGCTACATATGTCCCAACTTTCACGGAGTACCTAACAGTACAAATCAAACCAAAGCCCTCCTCAGTGACTGGCCTATGTGTAAACGGGAGGACGAGGCTGCACACGTGCTCGTGCTCAGTCAGCGCAGCGTGTTTTCAGAATTTATTTAAGCACTAACTTCTCGTACAGTTCCCATCACCTCACCCTATCCTGCCAACTAAGGAGCCTCAATTCTAAATGAAGTTTTACCAAGATAATAAGTTTTGCCAAAAATTTTGACGTTTCTTGCCAAGTTGATAAACCAAAGTTAAAATGTATTTCATGGGAATAAAATGGAATGGACAGAAGATGAAGTAGGACATGTTTTATACAATAAGAATTCACTGTTCCTTTAAAGAGTGAATTTTTATTATAAACCGTTAGTCCTTTTATGTTTAATCATGTTGCAAATAAAAAATTCAAGAACCACTGAGAACCATTCAGAACCTGAGATTAGAGTATAAATATTGTTCCTCTCTCTTTATATTGTTAGTAATTTATACATGCCACTAATAAAATTAAAGACATCACAGTAATTATCTAATTTTATATCTTTCCTTTCCCACTGATAAAGCAGGCTTAGTAAATTCCTGTTCATTGATACTGGTTTCTGTATCAGAAAATCTGATTAAATGAACATCTCAGTTAACAATTAAAATATAGATTACCTTTTTAAAAAACAACTCCAGCCTAATACTGTGAGTTTACTGAACACCATGTCTTCTGTATATTTTGGTTCAAAAAGTAATGCAGGATTTCATTAAAACTCTGACCCAAGATAAAATGACATAACAATATTGTACTATAAGTATGTAATGTGATAAATAACGTTACATTGGCAACCATATTATTGTGTGCCAAAGTAACATGATGTATAGCTTAAGTTTACACAATACTACACACAAATAGATCCAACTTAAAAAATGACACCTATGTTTTTATTTGGTGGTGATAAATGAGAAAGTTTCTTCAGTGTAGACTGATTTTGATTTGAGTAACAACATGGCCAAATAAAATGAGGAGTAACATTAGAATCAAGACCTCTAGGCTCACTAATCTTAATGCAGCTAGTGGTCTATTTATGGACATGTCACTCTTTGGTCCTCATTTCTTTTTTTCTTTTAAAGATTTTATTTATTTATTTTTAGAGAGAGGAGAAGGGAGGGAGAAAGAGAGGGAGAAATAGCAATGTATGGTTGCCTCTCACATGGCCCTCACTGGGGACCTGGCCTGCAACCGAGGTACGTGCCCCGACTGGGAATTGAACCAGGACCCCTTGGTTCCTAGCCCACCCTCAATCCACTGAGCTACACCAGCCGGGCCTCATTTCTTCGCTAATTCATATTTCTCTCAATCAAGTGAAACTTTACACACAATCGTAACTGTTAAAAAGGTCATTCTCTCATGCAAGCATTTCCCTCAAGTTTGTCAAAAGGAAACTATAAAAGAGGATGCAAATGAGTTTGAGACATGAACTTTGATGTGACAAAACTCAAGGAAAAGTAAACTTCAAAAATCATAATGCAGCATCAACAGTGCTTGATAAACCTGAGGTAATTCAAGAGAAGTATTATCTACTATGGATGTTTAAAGCCAATTCATTCATTCACTCAACAAATATTTACTGATCACCTACTATGTGCTCTCCCAACCACCCCCACCAGAATCACTGTGTAGTGAGACACTGAATGCTCTACATAAGCTAACAGTGAAGGACACTATAGAGCCTTCTTTTGTCCTACTAACAGAACTTTGACTTTGTTCAGGAGAGTACTTGCCCTAAAACTTTTTATTAGGGATGCAAAATGATGATATTCCCATTCCATCATTTCTGTACTATAATTTGTTGAATAAATTCTATAAAAACAAACTTTACTAATTTATTGTTTTGCCATACAGTAGTATATTTCATATAGAAAAGGTGGGGTGAACGCTTAACCCTTTTCATACATGTAACAGATTTCAAAGTAATAATTCAGTCCCAAGGGTATACTTCAAACATAACCAGTTTTCCTTTTAAATACCATAATCAAATCATGGATTTAAGACATGATCAAGGTGTTTTAATCCATTACACTTATTATCCTTGTTAATGCTTGAACTGTGCTATATTTGGCAATGGAAACCTCTTTTAGTTGGCTCTTGGGTCTGTTCGATGTGACTCTCACGGTGTCCACACTACCTCAAAGACAAATGTTTCTTGGTTCCTTACGTCCTAGCATTGGAACCAGCCAGTTTTCCAAGAAGCCTTCGTTCAGTTTAGTGGGATACTATACTTCAAGATCACAACGTGGGCACTAAGGATGCTCACTGCTACTGAGATGGCCACTGTCTCTAGGTCTATTTGGTGGACAGAGCTAGAAAATACATGTATATATTTTTAAATAAAAATAACTCATGAGTTCAGAATACTATTTCAGACAAAATGGCTGCCCCCATGCCAAAGGGTTGTTTTGATTACCCAGGGCTTTAGGATGGTGGTCTTGGGAGCCAGGCTTGGTGACTCAGTTCATAGCTGTAGTTACAGTGGGAAGCAAAAAATACTTCATACCTCCTACTTATGAACCCAAACCCAGATCAGAAAGGAGTTTATAGAACATGCTCAGAAAGCAGGAGTGCTCATCCCTCCACAACGTTTGGAGCGCGCCATACATCTGGCCTGTACAGCTGGTACCTTTGACACCTATGTTCCTCCAGAGAGTGATGCTCATGTGTCATCTCTTTCAAAAGAAGGACTGGCACAGAAAACTGAGAGACTGAAGAAGAATGTGGCATCACAATTGTCAATATGGAAGATAAGAAAATATGATGCTAATTTTAAAATAAAGGACTTCCCTGAAAAAGCTAAGGATATCTTCATTGAAGCTCACCTTTGTCTAAACTCACACCATGACCAACTTCATACCTTGGCAACTGAAACCTATTTTTCAGCTTTAGCCATCCATGACAAGCTTGGCAGACTGATATATGGACTAGAAGGGGTATCCAACTTTTTGGCGTCTCCGGGCCACACTGGAAGAAGAAGAGTTGTCTTGGGCCACATATTAAATACACAAACACTAATGAAAACTGATGAGCAAAAAAAGGGTTTTAACTAAATTTACGAGGTTGTGTCGATCTGCATTCATAGGCACCCACAGGCATTCAGGTCGCCCACAGACTGCATGCTGGACACCCCTGCTAGAAGATGTGCCCAAGGATGTCCTGGAGTATGTTGTCTTTGAAAAGCATCTGACAAACCTGTATGGGAGCTGGAGAATACATGGTAAGACCATTCCTCCAAGGACACCCCCTCAATAGCCCATCCATAGACAGTGATGATCCCTGGCTCCGAGCTGAAACCCTGGGAAGACTATGAACAGCTACAAGGAGAGGCCCATAAGCCTCAGCTAGCCTGGTGGCAAAAGTGATTCCTGGGGTGAAGTGTGGGTGATGAGGTGGCTAGGACTTGGGAAGTCATCCACCTCCACCATGCTGTAGAAAGAACCACCTTTGTTCTGTCCTGCCCCGCTTGGGTCTTTGCAGCAATCTCATCCTTGATAACCTAGCTGATGGCTGGGCCCAGGTGCTACGCACAGCGCGGGATCCACTTATTCTTTAAGTTTTATATCTACCTCCTGGGTCTAGATGAAAGACACTTTGTTTCAGAGGACATCTGACACCAATCTTTCCCATAGCGGGGACTGTCAGGAGCAAACTAGTAGAATTTTCTTATCATAGGACAGGGATCAGAGTTTGAAATAAAGCACTCTCAAATGTTTTCGATCAATTCTGGTGGGTTCTGGCCATATTCCCCGGGTTCAGGTTAGAAGGAGATCAGCCTTCAAATGGCAGAAATGGGAGACAGGCTTAATTGTTGAGTGATGTGCCTTGCAGGAAATCCAGACTTGGGAAAAATAATTAGTGTTTACATGAGATGGTATCACTTAAGAGAGTCTTTTCTCATATACTGACTCACTAAATCAGCATCTGCATTTCATAGGAGAATGTAAATACAAAGGAATAATTTATCACCCGCCAAAGAATACTATTTCAGTGTTTCCTTAACCTTTCCTGTATTATATTTCTTTTTCCCACACTGAGAATCCTGGTTTTCAAATGTGTTGTGTCCTGGAAGAGAGCTTTGGCTGAAGAGGCCTGAGAATTCCTAAGGCCAGTGCACCACAGCTCCTTTATTAAGACCTTAGTTTCAAATACTGTCTACAGTTTTCAATTTTGCCGTCAATATGTTCCTTTAATGAGGGGATGTGCAGATTGGAAAACCATGCAGCTCTACTTTCCCAAAATCATAGATAACTTAAGTTTTCTCCTTCCGAGTCAAGCCACAGCAAACCCAGTCAGAAAAAACAATCCAACAGTTTCTCTAATCATAAGATTTCCTTTGCTTTTCTTTTCCTCTCTTTCTCCTTCCTTTCTTACTCTCCTCCCTCCTTCCCTCCCCAATTAGCACAAATCTTTCACATAAGCAGCATTGTGCTCTGTGTCCTATTGTTCATGACATGCAAATAAAAGAAATGCAAACTTCGATGTATTTTTTGTCCTTTTTACTTGCTACTTAAGTCAGGACTGATATAAAGAAGGAATGATGGGACTTTCAAAAACAATACATTTTCTTTTTTTTCCTATAAAGGAAACCACTTAAGCTATCATAACAAGGTAACAATAACACCTATATTTTTCTGGCCTGTATATTTGTTTGCAGTAAAGCACTATTGAACATGGTAATAAAAATAGTGGATTATTTTATATCCACAGCATTTTGAAACCTACACATAAATCTCTAGATTATACCCCTATATCATATCGAAATATTTCTTTGTGGCTGTAGCAATTACTAGTCACCTTTTACAGAAGGGGTTATAAACTCTTAATGGCTTCAGAGGCCAGGCAGGTAACATAAATGAAAAGAGTGGGCAGAAGGTAAGAAAAACAAAATGCCAGAAATATTAAGTAAATTCTGTTTTTACGGAACATAATACAAATATGTATAATGCTAGTGATTACATTTCAAATTGAAAAAGCCTACATAATTTTTATATTTTCTTTCATAATTCATTATTCCTTTGATTTGGATCAGAAAAACGTTTTTATGTTTTGGCCACGATCACAATGCGGGCTCTGGTACTCAGTGCTGCTGTGCGCAACACGAACAGAGGGCAGAGTTCATACTGAGCACATCCTGTGAGAAAGCAGCGGTCTGCCATGCCGGCGGTGCCCAATGCGACAGAGTGCTGAGGAATGGTTTGCACACAGGCATCCACTCTCAGGACAGCCACACAGTTTTGTAACTGAATGGCATCGTTGCAGTTTTCAGTGTTATATTAGTAAACTTTGTTCTAGTGATTTATCCCGTATCCTCCATTCCACTCTATCAATATTACTTAAAGCAAACTAAACAGTATTAATTAGTTCTGTCTTAAGTCTGAAGTCAGAGAACCTATTTCAGAATTAAGGCCATCACATCCCTTTCTGGATGCCAAGTGCAGTGTAGGAAAGTGGGTCAGATTATTCCTTATCTACTTCATTTCCTATTAAACCCATTTCATTAAAAAAAATAAATCCACCTATAATATTGCAATATCAAGCATTTCAATTTCCACTGCCAACCTAATAAACTGAGTCTTTGGGAAAATATTTATTGATGAGGTATGGATTTTTCCCTGAATTGCTTTAAAGAATCATAATTCACCCCCTCCACCTCTACCCTGCCCTGCCACTTCCTGGCACCAAACCATAACTAAGCCCCATGGACTAATAAGAAAAGCTTTTCTCCTGAGGTCTTGGCTACTGATTATGTTTTCCTCCCCTTACCCCTGTCACCTTAAAAAAAAAAAAGGGGGGGGGGACGTCAACTAGGTCACTAGGCAACAGAGCTCATTATAGCAACGACTTCCAATTGATAAACTGCATCTTAACTATGAAAAAATATATAAATACATGATGGGGATGCCATACTTTGGACCTCTGCTGAATACAGTGACTCTCTAGGCATTGGGACCCTGGAATGGATGCCTGTAGAGTTCGTTATAAGAGATAGTGGCTTCGGTGGAACATGGGGCTTTTAAGACAAAGCAGCTTCTGTACCTGCTCAATAAGAATTCCATATACTTGCACTTGGAAGCTGTCGCCTGGGAGAATACAGTTTTGCCGTATGAGACGGTGTGGTGATGTGAACTGCTAAGCTGCAGCAAAGACGACTCCTGCTGGCAAGCTCGGACTCCTGTCCTACACTAATCTCTCAGTAGACTGATGCCAAGTGTGACACTGGCAACACACTTAATAGTCCTGTGAGAGTCTGAATGCTTAGATGAACCTAAGAAGAGGCCTGATGCACACTGCAGATCATCGAACTTCATAGTACAGAAAGATAATTCTGTAGAGTTCATTCATTAGGCAAAACATTGATGAGGTATGGATTTTGCCCTGAATTACACTGGAAAGTTATAACCAGTCACCCACCCCTTCCTGACACCAAACCATGACTAAGGGCTAAGTTTATCCAGTACTATGACTATGACAGGTTTAACTTTTTTTTTTTAAGATTTTATTTATTTATTTTTAGAGAGAGGGAAAGGGAGGGAGAGAAACATCAGTGTGTGGTTGCCTCTCACGTGGTCCCCACTGGGGACCCGGCCCACAACCCAGGCATGTGCCCTGGCTAGGATTCGAACTGGTGACCCTTTAGTTCGCAGCCCACACTCAATCCACTGAGCTACACAAGCCAGGGATGGGCTACACAAGCCAGGGACATGTTTAACTTTTTAATACAAAGAGTACCTGGATAACAACGCAATGAAGTTAACTTTTTTGTGGTTAGAAAAGTCATCACCTAGAATTTAAGCTTTTCATCAGATACTATGCTCACAATGGCCAAAGGAGGATCCTATTTAGGATACTTTTTCTAAGTATGATCTGTTGACATTTACATTTAAAACTTTTTCTTCAATACACAAAAAAGTATTTCCTAAAGTTGGCTCATTAAAGATCCATATCCAAATTAACTCTCATCATTAAAATAAAAATTTCAATCTACAAATTAAAAAATCACTATGGGAAATATTAATATCTGTGCTTTCATCAGCTACAATAGAAAATACAACAATTTAACTCCTTGTCCCACTTGTTCCTAGTAATCTATGAGTATTTCCAATTGTACTTTCATATGCAAATATTCATTCTAGTTTAATAAACTTTCTTCGTGGCCCTCAAACTCACCAGCTAAAACAAAAGATTTTAATACACATGTAATATTTTTTCTTAAGAATATGTAACTGCTCCTGGCTGGTGTAGCTCAGTGGATTGAGCGCGGGCTGGGAACCAAGCGGTCCCGGTTTGATTCCCAGTCAGGGCACATGCCTGGGTTGCGGGCCAGGTCCCTGTGAGGGCCATGTGAGAGGCAACCATACATTGCTGTTTCTCTCCCTCTCTTTCTCCCTCCCTTCCCCTCTCTCTCTAAAAATAAATAAAAATAAAATCTTAAAAAAAAAAGTGCCTCTTTAAAAAAAAAAAGACTATGTAACTGCTCGTCGTAACATTCAGAAACAAATTTCCTTGAAATTTCAGTTCTTGCCTTTTCCCTCCCAATCTCTCCGTATCTTCCCCCGTTATCCATCATACTCCTTACTATGGTTTATTTCATACTATTACAAGTATGAACTGAATTATGCCCCACCCCCAAATTTATGTTAAAGCCCCAATTTTTAACGTGACAAATATTTGGAGATTGGGTCTTTATAGAGAGGTAACTGCGGTTAAATGAGGTCAGAAGGATGGGGCCTTAATCCAAATAGGGCTGGTACCCTTATAAGAAGAGGGAGAACCCTGACCAGTGTGGCTCAGTTGGTTGGGGGTTGTCCACAAAGCAAAAGGTCATTGGTTGGATTCCTGGTCAGGGCATAGGCCTGGGTAGCAGGTTCAGTCCCTGGTAGGGGTGCATATGAAAGGCAACTGATAGATGTTTCTCTCCCTCTCCCTTAAAAATAAAAAAAATTGAGCCTTGGCTGGTGTAGCTCAGTGGATTGAGCACGGGCTGGGAACCAAAGGGTCCCGGTTTGATTCCCAGTCAGGGCACATGCCTGGGTTGCGGGCCAGGTCCCCAGTGGGGGCCATGTGAGAGGCAACCATACATTGCTCTTTCTCTCCTTCTCTTTCTCCCTCCCTTCCCTTCTCTCTAAAAAATAAATAAATAAATAAAATCGTTAAAAAAATTTTTTTTAAATAAAAAAATTAAAAAATTGAAAAATAAGTAAGTAATTTTAAAAAGAGGAAGAAGCAGCAGATGACTCTCTTTCCACACATACAAACAGCAGAGGCCGTGTGAGGACACAGAAAGAAGGTGGCCATCTACAAGCCAGGAAGAAAGCCCTCACCAGAAACTGAGTCTGCAGGCACCACCTGAAACTTCTGGCCTCTGGTACTGTGAGAAAATAAATTTGTTCTTTAAGCCCCCAAATCTGGTATTTTGTTATGACAGACAAAACAGACTAATATACTACATTAAATTATATCATTTTGCCATGTTAAAGTTAAGCTTTTTATCAGATAAGCTAAGAATGGCCGCAAGAGGATCATCTCTAGGTTATTGTACGTATAACTGTAGGGGTATTCTACACTTCTGCAAAAAGTCAGCCCCCTTCCAGTTTTCTTGGTCTACTACTGATTTTTAAGTATTTGATAGAAATATGAATATAGTAATTTTTTCCCATTTTAACTGTATTATGAGGAAAAAAATTTAAGAAGTAGGCCAAGCAACTGAGAACAAGGCCAATTTTCGAGGACACAGAGAGAACTACAGTAAAAAGGAGAGCGTGAGGCCCACACGGAGGGTCAGCATCACTCGGGCACGGCCCACCGCTGACGCAGAGAAAGTACGGCCCACAGTTACCAACTCTTCTAATTTTTCATGTTTAATGTTGACAGGAAATTCAAATTTAGAAGATACACATGCGAAAACATATGCTCCCACAAAATTTCATACGTGAGTGCTCATAGAAGCACTATTCCTAACAGCCAAAATGTGGAAACAAATCAAATGCCTGTCAATTCATGAACAGATAAACAAAATAATGGGGATGATTTGGTCACAGAAAGGAACGAAGTACTGACACATGCTACAACGTGGCTAAACCTTGAAAACATTATGCCAAGTAAAAGGAGCCAGTCACAAAAAGCCATATATTATATAATTCCATTTATATGAAACATTCAAAATAGGCAAATTTACAAAGAAAGTAGATGAGGGGCTAGGGGCAGGGAAATATGGCAAGTGACTGCTTAATGTCACAGGGTTTCTTTGTGGAGCGACGAAGATGGTCTGGAATTAGACAGAGGTGATGCTTGTACAATGCTGTGAATATACTAAAAACCACTGAATGAGAACGGAGACTTTCATCTTTTTTTTTTTTTAAACAAAGAAGCACTGTACAGACTGAAATAAATATGTTTGCAGGTTAAATTAAGTTTCAAGCTGCCAGTATACATACAATTTCTATTCTCTACTAGAGATTCTCAAATGGTACTCTTTTCTCATTCTTAATGTAGAAAAGTGTATGACTGTAAAAATTAACAAAAGACAAGTCTTTTTCTAATTAGCATAATAAAACTAAAAGGTTAGGATTTCCCCCAACTTTGTTTTCCCCCATAAAAGTCCCTCTTAAGTTTAAAGTCACTTCTAAATTAGAATACACTATCTCATGTTGGGGTGAAAACACGATACATTAAATTTCATGGTGTTCTATAAGCATAGTAATTTCTAGGTAGAGTACCACTAGAAATGATATCCTATATCTTAGACAGAAAAGGCCTTAAATGACACTTAATACTCGCTTCAAAATCTACTATAATCTAAGAATAGCAATTCAACAAGTATTTGAGAGCTTCGAGCTTGGTAGTATGACTGACCCTAAAATAAAGGGGATAAAAATAGTCCTTAATGAACAGCTAGTGGAACTTAGAAAAGGGGTCAAGATGGGATTCCATATAACCCTAGAATTTCCACGGTGGAGGACAAGACTTCAGGGATATAAGTGCATGATTAAGACTCGGAAGGAATGCCCAAGACAAACGGAATATGTAAAGGCACCTAGATTAATCCGGAACCAGCAGTGACGTAAGGAAACAGTAGGAGGGAAGACTAGACAAATAGGTTGAAGACAGTCTATCAGACGCTGATGCTAGTTTAAGAAATTCGGACTTTTTCAGAAGGCAAGTCTAATTATCTTCGAAATGAAAGCCAACTTAACTTTTTAAGCCATATGATGGCATTGGTGCGGAGCACTTTTATAGATAATGCATTTCTCCTTGGCACCCCATACAAAATATAATCTTTTGGTATTACAGGCTGAGTCATCCCTGTATGTCTCCTAAGGTTAGGTAAAGCATGGCCATTTACTCATTAAAGAAAAATCTATTTTAACTGTAAGAATAAGAGTGGCGATTTTATTCTTTCTCCAGTTTCTATTTATTTGTCATTCTTGTCTGATTTCCAAATAGCCAATCATACTTTCGTCACATTTTGCCTTTCTGTTCTAATACACTGGATATTTTCTAACACTGTTTGAAGCTTTCAAGCTCCCCACCGAAGGGCAATGTTTGTTTATATATGAGAGTAATAAAAACGACAAACCAGAATCCCATTTATTTGGTCCTCCTATGGAACAGAACACAATAACCACACCTGAGAGGATGGAGTAAGGGATAGGTAGAGCTTTGGGGGCTGAATAAAAATGTCTGTTCCTCCAAACAATGTGTAAGCACAGCATCAAAAATGCAGACTCCAGGGAAAGACAAGAGACCCAATACTGGGTGTGTCACTAACAGGCTGTCCCTGGAAGTTACTTAAACCTCTCCTTGTCTCACTTCTCTCACCTGAAAGAAGGAAGTAACAATGTATTACCTAATAAGTTGCGCAGATTATATGACAATAGTTTTTATGACTATTGGCAATGTTAGTTTTTTCCATCCACCATAGTATAGGCTTCACAAAAGCAAGGATTTTAATCTGCTTTGTTTAAACTGAACTCCAAAGCCTAAAATCACATTTGGCACATATTAGGTGCATTAATTATTTGTTAAATGAATGAATGAATGAATAAGAAACATTTTGCTTTTAGAGTAAAAGAAACAAAATAAACACTATTTAAAAGAGAAGAGAAAAACAAGATTAAATGTCTGGCTACTCCCACTGTATTTTTTCGAGATGTCCTCCCCCACAGACTTTCTCTTACTTGTACTGAGTATTATAACCTCAGCATTAAGTGAGGAATATTTTCTGAAACAGCTGTACAAAACAGCTGTGTTCGTTTCCCAGCTTGGGAGGAGACAACCTCTATAACCTTGCTACTCGAGGTGTGGTCCTCTGACCAGCATCAGCATCATCTAGGTCCTTGTTAAAATGGCAAATCAGCCTTACTTGTAACAGGAAGCCTATCAAAATTTGCATAGTGCAATTCTAGATCACTCTAGATAAAGCACGTAGACATTACAAAGATCAGGGTTCAAAATCTAGGCTCTCACACTTTATTATCTTTAAGACTTAGAAACAATTTATAAACTTCCCAATTCCTTCATCTTTAAAATTGAAATAGTAACAGTCGTCACCTCCAAGAGCTATGAGGATTAAACAAAAAAGCACGTGCAACGTTCAGTAGGCTGCAAGGGAAGAGAAGGTGCCCAATAAATGTCAGCTGCTGTTATTGTTGAAATTCCCCTTCCCCTGCTGTAACACTCTACAGTGCAATTTTAGAATTAAATACTGGAAGACCTTTACTTTACTGAGGAAATTGTTCATTTTACTTTTCTTTGTAATTTAAGCTACACAACAAGTCTCCCTTCAAGACCAGTGTGAAATTTAAGTTCACCTAATTGGAATAATTGCCTCTTAAATTTCTATTCTCCTCTCCTCTTTTTCCAATTTATATTCTCTCTGGTCTTAACTTGAATTGTGTATGAGAATAAACAAATACATGAATAACCAAATTAAATGACCAAATGAACAAATAGTACTGAGTCTAAAACTCAGAAGTAATCCTTAAGAAGTGCTAATTTAAAGTCTAGAAATTCAATAGGGAATTTAGACTACATTCTTTAAACTAAGCCTTGCTAAAATAGCCTAACAACTGAATAACATACAGAAAAGAATTTTTCAAACCAGAAATAAGATTTACAAATAAAACCACCACAGAATCCTATAAACACTGGCCTAAGGAGAACAACAATTAGGATTTTTGCTGAAAGCAATGCTTAATATGTAGAAACATATCCTACATTGTAGGGTATAATTACTCGTTTTCAAGTAATGCTTACAGCTAGTGGATGATATTATGAACAGTTTTCTCAAAGCAGCAAATAAGGTAAAAACATACTGCTTTCAGGTTCTCATCGAAACAGTAGAAAAAAACTAAAAGCAAAGGAAGAAAGCTGACCGGAAGAGCAACCCCCTTCCCCTGCCATTTAAGGCATGTTACCGACCAAACAGTATCAACTAAAAAGACGCCAGACAAAATTTCAGTCGGTTTTTTCCTTCTGGAAACATTAGGACGTGGTTCTGTCCTTCTAGAAAGGGTAGGATTTCATCTGCTTAGTTAAGTGAATTAGAAACTCAGTCGGAAAATCAGGCTTAATAATTATAATTATTGTAGACTTAAAGATTTACATGAAACCAAAACAAAATAAAAACCCCCACTGGAAAAGCCCCAATACCACTGCACATCCACTAGAATGGCTACCATAAAAAATCAAACAAACAAACAAAAGCACAAACAAGTGATGAGTAGGAATGTAAAATGTGCAGAGGCTGTAAAAATGGCATGGCAGATTCTCAAAAAATTAAAGATAGAACCCCCATATGATCTAGCAATACCACTTCTGGGTATATACCCCAAATTAGTGAAAGCAGTGACTTGGACAGATCTTTGTACACCCATGTTCATAGCAGCTTTATTCATAATATTCAAAAAAGTGCTCACTGACAGATGAATAAAAAAATGTGGTGTGTACACACACACACACACACACTGAAATGTGATTCAGTCTTAAAGAGGAAGGGAATTCTAACATGAATGAACACTGAAGAGATTATGCTCAGTGAAATAAGCCAGTCACATACAGACAAATATTGTATGAATTCTCTGATAAAAGGACCCTAGACTTAGTTGAATTCATAGAGACAGAAAGTGGAATCAGTGGCTTCCAGGGGCTGGGGGAGGGTGGAATGAGTTTGTGTCCAACGGGCAGTGTCAGCTGAGAGAAGTGACTGTGGAGACGGACGGTGGTGACGGCTGCAAAACAGTGCGAGTGTACTTACCGCCTCAGAATTGCAACCTTAAAAATTGTTGAAATAATAAATTTTAAGTTATGTATATTTTACCACAATAAAAAGAATTTGCTAAGTCTCTTCATATTGTTAAATCAGTAAAAGATTCTGTTTTTATGATTTGAACATTTTCATTTTAATTTTTTAAATGTCCAATATAAAGAACAAAGTACTCAATCTTCTTCTTGCCTTTTCCCCCCATTAACTAAAATAAAGATCAACCTCCTTTCACAGGAGGCCCAACAAATTTTCAAATTGAGAAAATTCCAATTTAAAGAGTTGAAAAGAAGAATGAAGAAGAGAGAAGAAATTACAAAACAAAACACACAAAAAAAACCTTGTTTAGGTGTTTCTTCCTCCTTTTTAGTCTCCTCTTCCTCTAAGCTGGGACTTTCCCGGGAAGAGTTGTCTTGTTGGCTAGAGTTTTTCAATAGTACAGGATCAATTTGTGCTTTCAGGAGTGCAAGAGTCTCAGCCAACTCGTTTCGATTTCTAAACAAGGGAGAAAATAAGACAGCATAAAAATCTTTTTCCTGTTCTGAAGAGCTTTCAGAATAATAATAGAAATTAAAATTTAAAAAGAAAAACACTTTAAAAATAACCAAATCACTGGTACAGCTAAACTGAATTAATTTTGAATTTTATTAATAAGTATAGAAATGAAAATGCATTAAAATATACTATTTTCCAAAGAGGAATCTTATACTATTCGCTGTATTGAATAGAATGGCAACGCAAAGGTCTGGCTGCAAAGAACAACTAGGAACAAATTAAAACAAAAATCAAAGTTTGACAATTTTAAAAGTACTATGCAATCTCTAAGGAGTACAAAATCAATGTAAAACTTGCTTAAAGTACCATTTCTTTTTAACAGAATGATTCAAGTTCTTGATTCACCTGAAATAAGAACTCTTTCCACCTACAGAGACAATAACATTTGATAATGTTACAAAGTTATAACCCAGCTCTTTCTGAGTAATTATGGCAAAAAGTCAGCTGTAATAACACATTTTGAAAAACCTAAGAATTTAGGTTACTGATGTTGTTTTATTAATTATAGTTACAACCACAGGAAGGAAATTCATTTTGAATAAAAAATACAAGAAAATCCCAAATAAATAAGATTCTAATCTATATATCCTCTATTTTTTAATATTTCGAAAAGATTTTATGTATTTATTTTTAGAGAAGGGAAGGGAGGAAGAAAGAGAGGAAGAGAAACATTAATGTGTGGTTGCCTCTCATGTGCCGCCCCCACTGGGGACCTGGCCCAAAACCCAGGCATGTGCCCTAACTGGGAATTGAATAGGCAACCTTTTGGCTCACAGGCTGGCAGCTCAATCCACTGAGCCACACCAGCCTGGGCTACATTCTCTATTTTTACTACCAAAACTGGAGGTGTGATATGTTCAACTTAAATTCCACTTACAAACAAGAAAACTCAGTTGGATGTTTTTCTTGTTCAAATTAGCAGCGTGTAATAGTGAAGATAAAAAAGAAACCCTGGACAAAGAGTTGGAAAACTTAGTTCTAGTTCTGCCACTAAATTAAATAATTAGTACCATGAGCTTCCCATCTGTGTTCTCAAAGGACTTTGTATGCACTTCTAATTCTGTACAATTAGTACAAAGACAAAACCACTTGTTTTCTTACCTGTCATGACACACATGCCCTGGACCCTCCTCCCATCCCTTTCCACCTTCATTCCCGCTAAGCCCTACTTGGTTGAGAGCAGGGGCACTGACCCATGAAGTAGGTTCTAAAACATGTTTAATAAATGAATAAAATCCGTGTTCCTAACTAGATGGCTATGTGCCCCTAGACAGGTCATATATCTTCCACTAGGCCTCAGCTTCCTTATCTATAAAATAAGACTGGATTCTCTCTAATATTATTAAATTGGTCTCCAAAGGAAAGTAATGAAATTGCACTGATGGACATGCTCCAGAAATTAAAATGGCAACCATTTTGTCACTGTGCATGGGAATGAACACTCACGTTTATACACATTATAAATATAAGCATACCTAATAAAATGAACAGTTTAGAATTTTAATTCTCTAATAGTAGAAGGTCAGATTAAACACTCTTTAAAGATCCTGTCTGGTAATGCCTCTGCTATATAAAAAGATTAAAATCTAATGACACAAAATAAATTTATTTTTGGCAAAGTTCCTACTTCAACTTCATTATACCAACCTGCTTCTAACCTGAGGCTCTAACCACTTAATGTTATTACTTCTCATGTTTCATTGAGAATTCCATATGTGGTAAGTGCCTCAACCTATTATTTTTTTCAGTCGTGCTGGGAAATGAAGAATATATTGAAGCTTTTCACAATCCCTATTTCAAAAAGCTTCCAAACATTACAAGAAAGCCAACATTACTAGAAAATCCAGGCCAATTATTTCCACTACTCTAAGCAACAAAGGAAATTGGCAGAAATATTTTTTAAGAACTTCCTAAAAGGCTTTTAACCTGACCACTGTGTTAAAATACAAGCCTAATGTAGTTATTATTATATGAAAACAAAATCCATCCATCTGGATTTTGCCTATTTTAATATAACAATTACATTCAGCATGCTAAGTAGTTTTTTAAAAGTCTTAAATTTGGCCCTGACCAGTGTGGCTCAGCTGGACATCATTCTGCAAAGCAAAGGGTTGCTGGTTTGATTCCCAGTCAGGGAACATGCGTGGGTTGTGGGTTCAGTACCCCGTCAGGGCAAGTACAAGAGGCAACCAATCACTGTTTCTCTCTCTTTCCCTCTCTTTAAAAAATAAATATTTTTAAAAAATCATAAATTTGAACTGGTCAGGGAATTTTTATAAATACACACATATGCAAATTATATGCAACTTTTTATAATTATCTACAGGAACTTAATTTAGAGTAGACTATGGACTCTAAAAACCATTCTGTTGCTTTTCCCTCCCTTCCTCCACTGTGCTCTTTTCTCTTCAAACATTTCTTCACTAAGGCACCGTAAATCAGTTACATCCCTGCAAAGTACCATGCTCTATTATAATGTCGGGTGTGTGCACTTCTGTTCTCTTAGCCTGGAATGTGTTCCCCCTAGCTAACTCAAATTACTCTTTCAAAGACAAGGATAGAATGAATAAACAAATGCAGTATATCCATACAAGGGACAATTATTTACCAACAAAAAGGAATGAAGTACTGATTCTTAGTAAATACATGAACCTTGGAAACACTGTGCTATCTGAAGGAAGCCAGGCACAAAGGCCATTATGTGGTATGATTCCATACATATGAAACTTCTGGAGTAGGCCAATTACAGAAACAAAAAGTAGGCTAGTGGCTGCCATGGGCCAGGAACGGGAGAATGGTGAAAAACTCCTAATGTACAGGAATTAAGTGCCTACTATGGGTATTGTGCAGGGCGCTAGGCTAGGTCCTGGAAATCCCCCAACCCCACAAAAAAAGAACCACATCAGCCTCAGAGATTGTATCTGAGTAGAAGAAATCAAAATAAGCAAAATACAAATAAATGTAAAAAGATTCTAATAAACGATACCTGACAATGCATTTCCATGATGAGCCATCTTGATCATCTTGTTCTTCTATGTACATTCTGACATTGTGATCTTGATCCAGCTGGTACCAGTACATGAGGCCATCTTTGTCTCGGCCAATTGGCTGGAGACGCATGGTATCGGCATCTTCCTCATTAATGATATTCTTGAATTTGAGATTGTCATCAAACTGACACTCACAGAGGTACTGGAAAATAGTCATAACATCGCTTAAAATATTGCACCATAAATGTTTCTCCATTACAATAAGTATGATTGATTATGTTCAACCATAGAAATGATTCAGGAACAGAAGCAAAAAGAACACATTCAGTTTATTAATCTTTTACCACCACCACCCCCATTTTACAACCTGCTTAGAACAACCAAGTTAAAAAGATCAATTTTAAGTTAACATTTTATTTTAGTATTACATAAATTTACAGATTTCACACAGCCTATGACACAAAAATCAACTTATATTTCAAAAGTAGTGAGTCTGTTTGCAGTAAGTCACCCAAATCATCTCATGACAGAAAATTTTCGATGATTCTTTCTCTCAAAGTTTTTAAATGAATAGTATTCTCGAAATGGCTACCTGTTTTTGAAAGCTTGAGATATATGTGGTTTTAAAGAAAGGTAGTCTCATTGACAGCTGTTTCTAGAAAATTATCTTAATAAAAAGATATCCACATGACTAAATGAGGAACTGACTTAACTTTTTGTTATATATTTCTGTATATGATTAGGGGAGAAAGTCAGCTTTCTTCCCTGAGCCTTTCTGCCCAGACAAATAATACCTGAAGCTCCTATCAGTCTCTTTGTCTTTGCCTGCGTTATCTAGCCCAGTAGCCTCTCTTCTGTGTATTTTTATTTCCTTCATTATGCTGGCCACCTTGCTTATACTAGAGACAACACT
Source organism: Micronycteris hirsuta (assembly GCA_004026765.1). Lineage (NCBI taxonomy): Eukaryota > Metazoa > Chordata > Mammalia > Chiroptera > Phyllostomidae > Micronycteris > Micronycteris hirsuta. Next base: position 103,885 of record PVJI01000797.1, on the reverse strand, counting down.
CTGAAATGGGTAAGAAGAGAAAAAGAAACTCAAACTTGAAAATAAATCTGCTTTGAGGAGACCTATTTTAATCTAGTAGCTTTGGTTATGTGGCATGCCCCTAGACATCTGAAAACTATCAAATTACTAATTTAGTAAATCAAATTAAGCACAGTACACAGTATGTGTTAGCAATGATTGTGAAGGCTGAAAACAATGAATAAAATTAATTTAGGGAAACTGCTTGCCCATTCTACTTCAGTCCCTATAAGCACAGATCATTAAATTTAGATATATTTGTATATTAAAACATGATCAAAAACAGTAATTTAAAGAATGGACCATCTTTGCCCTGGCCAGGTAGCTCAGTTGGATAGCACATTGTCCCAATACACCAAAGGTTGCGGGTTCAATCCCTGATCAGGGCACTTAAAAGAACCCAATGAATGTATAGATAAGTAGAACAACAAACTGATGTTTCTTTCTCTCCCCCCTTCTCTCTCTCTCTAAAGTCAATAAAAAAATAAAAAATAAAGAGTAGACTGTTCTATCATTTTAAAAAAAAGAAAATCTATTGTCCTTTTCCAATAACAATAGAAATGTCTACTTTCCAGTTATTTTCCCAATTCAACCAGGAGTCAAAATGAATTTTTAAATTAAAATAATTTTAACAAATAATAAACTTATTACCTTTAGGAGTGCTAATTTGCATTCAACACTCATTTCGAGATAGCCTTTCTTCTCCATTTCCCATGCCCAGGTGCTATTAAATTCTTGGCATATCTGTTAGAGAAAGTTAGTGTCTTAATACATAAAAGTTTTATTTACATAGATAGTTTTATCATATAATTACATTAACTGTTCTTGATAATATGTATTTATAAAGGAAAAAGCTTGTAACAATCCAATCCTATTCTACCCTAAAATGCATACTACTTAAATATACCAGAAATGTTTATTATTGACTGCTGACTGAATTTAAGATAAGTACTGATCTCTGCAGATCTCTCCTCTGCTCTCGAAAATTTTATACACATTTTTGTAGTACATTTTCCCAAATGCAAGTAATTATCAGATTCCTAGTCTCTATACGGACTGGAAGTCCCTAGAGGGCAAGCACAATGGTATACTGATCTCTATGCCAACAAGAATATATTTAAAAAACATGCCAAATTTTAAGTATATTTTAAAACAAACTGTTTTCCACCTTAATGTTCTCTTATTTACGAGTAAAGATTTCACTCTGTGGCATTCAAGACCTTCTGATTTACAGCATAAACTTAAATTTCTCGATTTCTCTCCATATATAAGCATTCCAGGGAAAGCAGAGCCACCTAACAAGAGGAGGAAAGGAGATTTGGATAACCACTCAACTCAACAATAGGGAGGGGCTCTTCAGGAGAAATGCCATGGGTTCTATCACCCCTGGGAGCCAGTTTCTTCAGCAATGAAAGAGGAGCAAGAATAATACTGATCTCAAAGGCTATGAAACAGGCATGAGAAATATGACATAAAGTACCTAACAACATCAATAAAATCTGTCTTTGTTGCCTTAGTGTCTGGCTTTGTTTATCTTTGACAGGGGGAGTCCCTGGATATCATTCAAATAGAAATTTTTATTTTACAACTGAGAAACATGAAATTCAGAGTTTCATTTATCCAGTGAGTCCACAAATATTTACTGAGTGCCTACCCTATGGCAGGAACTACTGTAGGGGAAGACAGATGACCTGCCATCGTGAAGCTTATGCTCTGAGAGGTGTCCAACAGGTAAATATCTAAAAATTTCAAGTAAAAGGACTTCCGGCAAGATGGAGGCGTAGGTAGACACACCGTGCCTCCTCACACAACCAAACGAGGAAAAACAGCAATTTAAATAAACAAAAACAGCCAGATCTGACAGAAAATCGAACTGAGAGAAGTCCAACAACCAAGGAGTTAAAGAAGACACATTCAACGAGACCGGTAACCGGGGCGGAGCCGGGCAGAGAGTGAGGCAAGACCTCGGTTTGTGGGGCGGTACCCGCAGCGCAGCAGCCGCCTGGAGAGATCCGCAGCAGGCGTGCCTGACTAAAACGCGGCCCTGTGCCCGGCCCACCCGGACCCAGCAGGGCCAAGACTGGCGGACCAGGCGGCTCCTCAGTTGCCTGCAGACAAACCGGGAGAAAAAGCAGGGAGCGAAGCAAACCCCGCAGCCCATCGGCCATCGGCGCGGGGAAGTAAGACCTCAAAGAACCGATTGAAAACAACTGTGGGGGTTGAGTCGGCAGCGGGAGGAACTCCCAGCCTCACAGGAGAGTTCGTTGGGGAGACCCACGGGTACTTGGAACTGTGTGGGCCCGTCCACCAACCCCAGAGCCAGCGCAGAGGGGCACAGCTTGCTTGTGGGTGGCAGTGTGGGTGCGGAGAGCAGAGCAAGCGCCACTATTCTCTCAGGCCCCGCCCCCACAGGCAACATCACAACACAACAACCTGGGTTTCCCTGCCCAGGTGAACACCTAAGGCTCCGCCCCTTAAAGTAACAGGCACACCAAGAAAAGAAATGGCCCAAATAAAAGAACATATCAAAGCTCCAGAAAAAATACAACTAAGTGACGAAGAGATAGCCAACCTATCAGATGCACAGTTCAAAGCACTGGTAATTAGGATGCTCACAGGATTGGTAGAAAAATGGTTGAAATTAGTTGAACAAGTGAAGGATAATATAAAGAAACTGAGGGAAAATCTGCAGGGAACCAATAGGGATGAGAAGGAAACTGGGACTCAAATCAACAGAGTGGACCAGCAGAAAGAAAAAAACATCCAAACAGAGAAGGATGAAGAAACAAGAATTCAAAAAACTGAGGAGAGGCTTAGGAACCTCCAGAATGTCTTTAAACGTCCCAACATCCGAGTTATAGGGGTGCCAGAAAGAGAAGAGGAAGACCAAGGGATTGAAAACTTATTTCAACAAATAATGATGGAGAACTTCCCCAAGTTGGTGAAGGAAATAGACTTTCGGGAAGTCCAGGAAGCTGAGAGTCCCAAAGAAGTTGGACCCAAAGAGGAACACACCAAGACACATCATAATGACATTCATTACCCAAGATTAAAAATAAGGGGAGAATCCTAGAAGCAGCAAGAGAAAAGGAGACAGTTACCTACAAAGGAATTCCCCTAAGACTGTCAGCGGATTTCTCAAAAGAGACCTTGCAGGCAAGAAGGGGCTGGAGAGAAGTATTCCAAGTCATGAGAGGCAAGGACCTACATCCAAGAATACTCTATCCAGCTAAACTCTCATTTAGAATGGAAGGGCAGATAAGGCTGCTCTTCCGATAAGGTCAAGTTCAAGGAGTTTATCATCACCCAGCCTTTATTGTATGAAATGTTAAAGGCATTTATATAAGGTATGGAGGGATATCAACAGGGGAATGGTAGGGGGAGGGGGGGAAGGGGCAGAGAAGAAGTAGCATAAATGGGAGGAAGAAAACAGACAGGAGGAGGTTAAGAATAGTATAGGAAATGTAGAAGCCAAAGAACTTATGTGTATGACCTATGGACAAAAACTAAAGGGTGGGGAATGTGGGGGTAAGGGGGCGGAGGGGAAGAAAGGGGGAAAAATGGGACAACTGTAATAGCATAATCAATAAAATATATTTTAAAAAAATTAAAATAGCCCGGCTGGTGTAGCTCAGTGGATTGAGCGCGGGCTGGGAACCAGAGGGTCCCAGTTTGATTCCCAGTTGGGGCACATGCCTGGGTTGCGGGCCAGGTCCCCAACGAGGGCCATGTGAGAGGCAACCATACATTGTTCTTTCTCCCTCTCTTCTCCTCTCTCTGAAAATAAATAAAATAAAATAAAATAATAAAATAAAAAAAATAAAAATAAATAAGAAAAAATTCAAGTAAAGACAAATGCGATGTTGAAAATAAAATAATGTGATAATTTGAGTGCTATTTTGCATTGGGTGCTGAGGGGAAACCTCACTTTAAAAAGTTGACATTTGACTCAAGAAGCTGAGACAGAAAGCAGAAACGAGCCACAAGGATACCTGGAGGAGTAACGTTACTGTTCCAGGCAGAAGACACAAGCTGGCCAAAAGGCCTTTAGGTTTGGCGTATTAGAAAAACAGAAAAGGTCAGTCAGTGTAAATGAAGTAGACAGAATGAGGAAAGTAGCAGCAGATAAGGTTAAAGAGGTAACCAAGGGCCAAATTATACAGGCCAGGGTAAAGAATTCAGATTTTGTTTCAACTATGATGGGAGGCTAATGAAGGATTTTAAATGGGGGAATTTATGATTTATGTTTTGAAAATGGCTGCTGTGTAAAAAACGGACTGAGGAGGAGAAATAATGGAAACCAAGAAACCAATTTTAAGGCAAGAGATAACGACATGAACTACGCACTGATGAACTATGCACTGGTAGGAGTGAGCACAGAAAGAAGTAGACAGTTTTATTTTGGAAGCAGAATCATCACGGCTTTTGACAGAACAGATATTGATGGAGGGTGACTGGATAGAAAACCCGAAGGTGACACCTAGTTTCCTTGGCTTGAACAAATGGAAAAATAAAAGTGCTTTGACTAAAGTATTAAGAGAATAACTGAGAGAAAGAGTTAACGAGAGATCTCTTTTGTACCTAATGGGCTTGAGGCGTTTATTAGACAACTAAGAAGTGCCTTGCTCAAAGTTACTGAGCTGAGACTCCTGATTCACAGATCCTTCTGCCGGATCTTTTCAAACCTGAGCCAAGAACTTTATGGTGGAGCACTGACAAGTCAAGGGCTGTGTCTGTGAAACAGCATGAGACATACAGCAAGTACAAAACATATACGTGATGAATAAATCAAAGACATGCAAAAAAAATGCTTTACCTTAATTTAAAAAAATCTTTTACATTAACCACTAATAATTTCTATAACCAGCACATCTCAAAGAACATTATAAATTTTACTAGAATGATAATAGCATTTACCGCACATTCACTATGTGTCCAGTACTGTTCTAACTGCTTATTTAAGTCAATTCTCAAGTGCTAGATGGGTGTACTGCTGTCTCAGAAAGGTATGTGCTTTAGTCAAGGAGTGAGAGATACAGGAATTATTACCTTTAGTCATTTATGGTGAAATCAGTATATATTTAAGATACCAATGAGGTCAGTTGTCACCAATGGAGGTATGGACAAAGGCCAGACTGAGAATTATGAATCACCTAGCTCCATTACTTATACTCAAATTACACCTCACCAACTCTTCCTGACCTAACATTTAAATATGTCCAACTGTTTTATGTATAAGATTTTTTCTGGATTACTACACCAGATATTTACTGAGCACGTTACATACTGGGAAGACAAAGATGAATTAATAGTCAGTCTCTGCTCTAAGAAATTCAGAATTCAGAGAGAGAAAGATAAAGTCATGTAATCAAGTAGTCAGTGAGTAATCTACAAACTAAGTAACTGATATTATTATAAACTACTATAAAAATACAGAGGAGAGAAACCATAATTCAGCCTACGGAGGAAGGGAGGTAAAAAAGAAGGTTTTACCGAAGTGATGACATTTATGCTAGGACCTGAAGGATGAATGAGATTACACCAGACAAGGAGATAACGATCACTTCAGGAAGAAAAACCCAGACTATGCAAAGCAATAGGAATGTGAGTGATGATCTGAGTGTCAATGTGGAGGTGAAGAGAGGAGCTCTTTGTGGGGAGACCTAGAGCCTTAGATCTTGGGTGCTCGGGGCTGGGAGTGGACAGAGACAAGGCTGTGAAGAAAAGAAATGAGCAAGGCTGCGGAAGGCTTGTTAGTATGGGGACTCCACATGCACTTGGAAGTACCGATGGAAAACAGTTTTGCTGCACTGTGCAAGACAGACAGGAGGATAAATTCCGAGGTTAAGGAGACCAACTAAAGCCGTTTTACAACAAGTCAAGAGAAAGGTGATGAAGCCTGAGCTAAGCTTGGCAGAATACTCAAGAAAAGGCAGATTCTGACTGTTAGTGCACTTATCTTACAAAAGCAGTAAATAGTTTTGTGATTAATACGTGGTTTTACTATTTATGAAAGAACTTTCTCATACATTATTTCATTATAAATGGCTATTCTATAAAACAACAATATTTTTGAATGCAAAAGAAAGTTTGATTCATCTTTCCATTTCCTATAGTACCTACCAAGTACAGGGCCTTGCTGGTGGTAGACACTCAATAAATATTTACTGTAGCAATGTAACTACTGAGATAATTTACTATAACGATGGGATACATGGGAACACTGCCTATAAGACATGCATTAATGGCTATACAGAAAAGATATTACTTTAATTCCTTCAAAACATTACCTACAGGAAATATTTCAATGGCAAGTTTTCTCAAGTAACATGGCTTCGAAAATCAAAAGAACACCAAAATCCCAACAACTGACCAGAGCATGCATTAATTAATTCGTTCATTCCACAAACATTTTATCAGGAATTTACTGTGTGCCAGACTCTGTGCTTGACACCAGAATAAATAAGATACTGCAACTCCTGCTAAAGGAGCTCAGGATTAGTGGGACAGGCAGCTGGAATCTCAGTTAACTTATAAACTGGGCACATTTACACATGCCAAAATTTGAGAAACTACTCTCATAAGTAGCTTGTTCTGAAGTCTGTCAAGGAAAAGGTGTCCTGAAAGTACCTGACATAAGTCTAGCAAGAAAAATAAAATCCCTATCACAACTGCTTTATATTTACAGGTATGATTTAACCATGCACCTAAAATACACCTGAAATGGAAAGAATGTACAGTAAGTACCTCCTTCCAAGTAATCTGCTTTATGTCACTCTAGATATAAAGGGTCATAAGGCTTTAGTATCAAATAGCTGAGAGTCAATCCTGGCTCTCCCTACCATCAGTGTTATCCTGAGTTGAGTCAATTGCTTCTCTGAATTTCAGGATCCCCACCTGTAAAATTGTGGGTTTTGTTGCTAGTAAAAGAGATGAGATAAAAGAGATGCCTATCAGATAACTCGCTGTGCCATAGGTGCCTTATATAAATGCAAACCTGAAAATGGTTCTAAGAAAATCACCTGAAGAACCACGTGAACACAAGGAGAAAGAAGGAATTGAGAGCTGGTAGGAAGTAGGTCAGTGTTCTTCAAACTGTACATGGACATTGTTTTGTGACACTTTTGTTTCACATATATAAATAAATATGTCCAAGATTTCAATAAAATTGTTGGTGATTGATTTAATATCCTACTTTCACTTTCTAGGTAATTAACCCTATGTTATATTACATGGCTTTCCTTTTGTGCCCTGCATCCAACACTATAGTGAGTATATTGAAGCTAAGATTGTTTTAGATTTGGAGAAAACTCCCTGTTGTATTTTTATAAATTTTATTGTGGAAATATGTAATAAATTTTGCCACTTTTACCATTAAGAGCACAATTCAGTGGCATTAAGTACATCTAGACAATATTGTATAACCATTACCACCTTTTATTTCCAAAACTTTTTTATTACCCGAACAGGAACTCTTTAACCATCCAGCAATAACAAGTCCCCATTCTCCCCCCACCCTGCAGCACTGGGTAATCTATAATCTACTTTTTTTTATCTCTTTCTTTTTTTTTTTTTTGTGGTTGCCTTTTTATTTTTTAACTATATTTTATTGATTATCCTGTTACAGTTGTCCCATTTCCCCTCCTTCTTGCCCCCCACCCCCTTAACCCCCCTTTCCCCACCCTTTAGTTTTGTCCATAGGTCATACACATAAGTCCTTCTGCTTCTGCACTTCCTATACTATTCTTAACCTCCCCCTGTCTGTTGTCTACCTACCATTCATGCTACCTGTTCTGTGCCCCATTCCCACCCTCTCCCCCAACCACTCCCCTGTTGATGTTCCTCCATACCTTATATAACTCCCTTTAACATTTCACACAATAAAGGCTGGGTGGTGATGAACTTCTTGAACTTGACCTTATCTGAGAAGCACTGTATCTCCCCTTCCATTCTAAATGAAATCTTTGCTGGATAGAGTATTCTTGGATGTAGGTCCTTGCCTTTCATGACTTGGAATACTTCTCTCCAGCCCCTTTTTGCCTGTAAGGTCTCTTTTGAGAAATCAGCTGACAGTCTTATGGGAATTCCTTTGTAGGTAACTGTCACCTTTTCTCTGGCTGCTTCTAGGATCCTTTCCTTATTTTTGATCTTGGGTAATGTAATTATGATGTGTCTTGGTGTGTTCCTCTTTGGGTCCAACCTCTTTGGGACTCTCTGGGCTTCCTGGACTTCCCGAAAGTCTATTTCCTTCACCAGCTTCGGGAAATTCTCCATAATTATGTGTTCAAATAAGTTTTCAATTCCTTGGATTTCTCCTTCTCCTTCTGGCAGCCCTATGATCCATATGTTGGGCCATTTACAGATGTCCTGGAGGTTTCTGAGCCCCTCCTCTGTTTTTTGAATTCTTGTTTCTTCATTCTTTTCTGGTTGGATGTTTTTTTCTTTCTGCTGGTCCACTCTGTTGATTTGAGTCCCAGTTTCCTTCTTATTCCTATTGGTTCCCTGAAGATCTCTCCTCATTTGTTCAAGCAATTTTGATAATTTTTCGTCGAATTCTGTGAGCATCCTGATTATTAGGGTTTTAAACTGTGCATCTGATAGGTTGGCTATCTCTTGGTCAGTCAGTTCTGGAGCTTTGATCTGTTCCTTTCTTTGGGCCATTTTTTTTCATTCAGTGAGCCTGTTACTGTGAGGAGGGCGGAGCCTTGGGGTTCACCTGGGCAGGGAAACTCACGGTCGCTGTGTTGTGACGTAGCCTGTGGGGGCGGGACCTGAGAGCACAATGGCGCCTGCTCCGCTCTCCGCACCCACACCGCCTCCTGCAAGCAATTCGAACCCCTCTGCGCTGGCTCCGGGGGTCGCTCCGGGGTCGGTGGACGGGCTGCACAGCTCCAATCCCCCGTGGGTCTCCCCAGTGAACTCTCCTGTGAGGCCGGGAGTTCCTCCCGCCGCGGACTCCACCCCCACAGGTGCTCTCAATCTGCGCAGATGGGTTGCGCCCTGCTTTCTCTCACGGTTTGTCTGCCCGCGCTTTGGTCAGGGCCCCCCCCCCCCCCCCCCCCCC
>PVJI01000797.1:0-94703 GCA_004026765.1 Micronycteris hirsuta | reverse complement strand
TTGGTTGGGTAAATTTCTGCTTTTTTCCTTGTATGGTTGTGCGAGGAGGCACGGCGCATTCACCTATGCCGCCATCTTGCCGGAAGTACCTATAATCTACTTTTATGTCTCTCTGAATTTGCCTATTGTAGATAGTGCATGTAAGTAAAATAATCCTGTATTTTGTTCTTTCGTGCCTGGCTTCCTTCATGTAGCATAATGTTTTCAAGGTTTAGTCATGCTGTAGCATATATAAGAACTTCATTACTTTTTCGGGATGAAGAATATTCCATTATATGAATATACCACATTTTGTTTATTTATTCATTGATGGACACTTAAGTTTGTTTCAACCTTCTGGCAATTAAAAATTATGTTGCAATAAACACTAGCATACAAATATCTGTTTTCAATTCTTTTGAATATATAACAAGGGGTGGAATTACTGGGTCTTATGACAATTCTATTTAGCTTTTTGAGAAACTGCCAAACTTCTTCACAGCAACTGCACCACTTTGTATTCCCATCAGTAACATGAGGCATTCAATATCTCTACAACCTTACCAACACTTAGTATCTTCCTTTTCTTAAAAATATACCCATCCTATTAGGTGTAAAGTGGTATCTCCCAGTAGTTCTAATTTGCAGTTCCCCAATTACTAATGATTATTGATCTTTGCGTATCTCTGGAGAAATATCTACTCAAAATTCTTGCTCATTTTTAAACTGAGTTACCTTTTTGTTGTTGAGTTTTGGGAGTTCCTTATATAGTCTAGATATTAAATTTTATCAGTTATATGATTTGCAAATATTTTCTCTCATTGTGTAGGTTGCCTTTTCACTTTCTTCATAATGTCCTTTGATGCACAAAGTTTTTAATTTCAATAAAGTCCAACTGATCTACTTTTTTTCCTGTTGCTCATGCTTTTGGTAGTCATATCCAAAAATCTATTGCCAAATGCAAGTTTATCAAGATTTATCCCTACTTTTTTAAATCCCCACCCAAGGACATGTTTATTGATTTGAGAGAGAGATGTGAAAGAGAAATGTCGATCAGCTGCCTCCATATGTGCCCAGACCAGAGATTGAACATGCAACCTAGGCAGATGCCCTGACCAGGAATCAAACCAGTGACCTTCTGGTTTACAGGACGACACTTCAACCAACTGAGTCACCAGCAGAGGGCAATTTATCCCTAACTTTTTTCTAAGAGGTTTTAGCATGTTTATTTGAGTTATTGATTCGTTTTGAGTTACTTTTTTGCATATGGTGTAAGATAAAGTACTGCATTTTACAAGTTGTTAAATTTCAACAAATATGTATTTTCATACTATTAGTCAAAAGAAGTTTTAAAAATATTGCAGTAAGTACTCAATACTCCATCTTCTCATTTTCAACTAAGACAAGAATCAAGACATGTACATATCATTAGTCTGATTCTTTTTAGAGTGTCCCTAAAGGTTTATACCTAAGAGCTTTCAGTTAGGAGCCTCTGTTTTTACTTCCCAGGCTTATCTGCTTATCTCAAGCAATGCACAATAACTTTAAATTGCTATTTTTATGTAACTGCTTTCAAAAGACACTGATATGAGAATTATATGTATGTTTACTAGGTAAGTAACTGTGGCTACGAAGGAGCATATAACTGAGTATATAACTGAAAGGTCATGATCAATACAAGGGTGTGCACAATTCAAAAAAACCTGAAGGGAGGAGTAGGTTCCTAAAGTCTAGCCGAGGACACTTTTGCAACATGTTTCCCAGCCATAATTAAGGAATTACTGCTTGTTTCTCTTTGTAAAAGTCTTCAAGCATATTATCGTCAAAAAAACATTCATTGGCCCCAGCTGGGTGACTCAGTTGGCTGGAGCATCGCCCCCGTACACCAAAAGGTTGCGGGATCCATCCCCAGTTGGGGCATGTGTGGGAGGCAACTGATTGATGTTTCTCTCACATTGATGTCTCTCTCTCTCTCTCTATTATCAATAAACATATCCTCAGGTGAAGATTAAAAAAACAAAACCATTCACTGAACCACCTGAAGTCACATTAGGAGTTCAATAGAAAACTACAGAAAATGCAACTTAACATTTCCATATCCACAAGTATGAATAATTTGGCATGAGCTGCTGTCAATTTCCAAAGGAAGTCCAGCCACAGAAACAAAAATGTTCTTAAAATTGCTTCTGATAATAATTAATATTTAAATAGCATTTGCTGGGTTCCAACTATTTGACAGGCACTCTGCTGAGAATATAGAAGCTAAGTAACTAAATTAATCTTATACACCTAGTAATTAGCAGATTTCAGGTTTTGCTCTGTTAAAAATCCAGTGTTCTTTCTATACCACCACATGCAATTCATGTATGATGGTAAATTATGGCTGCAGAGTAAACGATACCCTTTAAGAAATACTTTACAAAGTTAAATTTATGTAAAAATGCTCTCCACAATATAAAGCATTCAGTATTCATTCTGTGGCATTGCTTCAGTATCCACTATCTAGGTGACCTTGGGAATTACTTAATTCTCCATGACCTGGTGGTGTTAGCTCTTACCATTATCAAATTTTGGAGCAGTTAAAACGTTCATAAATCGCTGGTGGGAATGTGAAATGATACAGCAGCTACGAAGAAGTCTGGCAATTACTCAAAAAATTAAACATAAAATTATCATATGGCCCAGCGATTACATTTCAAGGTATATACATAACAGAAAAGAAAATACATGGCCACACAAAAGCTTGTACACTAATGTTTATAGGAGCACTATTCGTAATAGCCAAAAAGTGACAAAAACAAAGTGATCATCAACTGATGGATAAATAAAATGTGGTATAATTCAAACAATGGAACAGTATTTGGCAATAAAAAGGAATGAAATGACAATAGGATGTTACAATATGGATACATCTTAAAATTATTAGGCTAAGAAGTCCAACATATATTAGAAATGTCCAAAGTAGTCAAGTCCCTAGAGACAGAAAGTAGATTAGTTGTCAGGGGAATGGGGACAGGTGTTGTGATTAGGGCTATTGCTACTGGGTACCGAGTTTCTTTCTGGGGTGATGGAAGTGTTCTAAAATTAGTGGTCATAGTTGTACAACATAATGAATATACTAAAAATCAGTAACAAGTATACTTAATACGGCAAATTTTATGTTCTACAAATTATATATCAACAAAAAAGAAAAAATGACTACAACAAAGCAAATAAATATTAACACGTTAAGGACAGCATCAGTCCCCAGGGACTGACAGCAGACTTCCTTTGGGCGGGGTTGGCCCATGGGGACTGACAGCAAACTTTTCATTTGGGCAACATCAGTGCATGGGACCGGCAGTATCAAGGTTAAAAAATGAATGTTGTAATTTTAATGAAGTTTTGCATTGGCTGCACCATTGTGCGCCTGTTTATACTCTAACTCAACTCCACTGAGTGGTCGCCAGCCTGCCACCTGAACGGAAAGCCCAGCAAAATCGGCTCCGCGCTTAACATGTTAAAGAGAACAACCTTAGTGTACTTCTGAAAAATAAATATAGCAGTAGAGAAATATCTAATTCTTGTCAAAATATGACCAAAGGAACAAATGATAAAAGAGGGTCCTCATGACTGCCAAAGGAGTAAATGCAATGGTTCCTTCTGAAATTGCCATTAGGCTTAAGGCCATCTACTGGCAAACTTACTTTCAAAGATTTCTAAACATGTTACTAGAGACCAAGGCACAAAAATTACTCCCTATCTTTCCTTTACTTTTGAAGGACAAATGAATGAGGTCATTTTCTATTGGGGGGTAGAGAAACACCCCAGACGATGTACATTAGGTTATGTTCTACTGTTACAGGGTGTAGCCAAGAAATGGGTCCAAACAAGGATTTGTAGTAGGGTCCAGAACTCAAGGTATCCAGGAAATATTAAAAATATGTATATAGAATCTTCTCGCCCCCACAGGTCTGAACTGGGTGGAGGTTGGGACTCATAGAGCATGGCCATTCAGAACTGTTGAGTATGGGAGCAGCTTTGCAGCCAGCCTTTGCCATGGTCATTTAACATATCTATAACCTTTAACTGGTTCCATAGATATGTTAAATAGCTGTGGCCCTGCTTTGAGCCAGGGGGATGGAGGAGATTTCCACCCAGGATGTAGCCGAGAGGCAACTCCCCCTAGACACAGCGCCTGCGTGAAAACTTGGAGATGGTTGGCTCTGGGCCATGGGGTCACCCCTGCCCACAGCTAACATGGCAGCCCAGAAAAGCTGAAGGAATATGAAGTGCTGGCAGGTGTAGCCAAATGAAGGAGGAGTCGGAAATAGAGAAGGTCGGCGCGGGGGATTTAAACCCAGACACAGCAGCCATATTGGGGAGCTTGGAACACGCGGCTTTTGGTGAGAGGGGAGAACCCCGCAGCTTTGCGGCTCCCTTGGCCACGCGCCTTGGGAGGCTGGGAAGCAAGATGTAGCAGCGGTGCTGGGCTCTCTCTCAGCGGTTTGGGAGAGTGCAGGAGAGACGCTGCGGGAAGGACTCTCTCTTGGACCACGCGGCTGAGGAGTGGGTACCCCTCAGCCTGAGAGGCAGAGGCAGGACCACGTGGCTTTGGGTGCCTTTTCTGCCACACGGCCTGGGAAGCAGGAGAGACTTTGCCTGGAAGAAAAGGGAAAGGACTCTTGCTGGTGGGCCATGAGAAGGTGCCACATGGTTTTGGATTAACCAGAGTTCTTTGGATTAACTGGAGATTGTGGCGGCGACACAGTGGATGGTGTTGGAACTGAGGGTCTGCCTGAACCATGCTTCTACTTCTCCTCCGGTACCCTGGACTGGGCAAGGGGGGAAGGAAGGACTGTGGGTGTTTATGGGTATTCTAGAGAACTTTAGTATTTTAAAGAAGGCCTTAAATCATTACCTCAGGCCTGTATAACATATAAATAAATAATTCTTTTCCTTTTCACAAGTCTCTGGTATTAAGAGACGTTTTTCCACTGGCGGCGTGCATAACGGACCTCGGTGCAGGGTTGGGGTACCGTTGGGGTGTCCCCAGGCCTTGCTCTGTAACACTACTGCATGTCATTATCCCTCAAGTGCTGAGCCCCAGCAAATACTCTGCTTATTCCAAGAAGCATATTTAGTTTTATATTTTAAATTTCTTGAAATCAAGAGCCCTTTAAAATCAATGGTAACATTCAATATGATAGTATTTTTTTTTCTTTGAAAAACTGTCTAAATAATTGTGTGGCATGCATTGAAGAAATCAAAGAGAAAAACAGCAATAATGTATTACCATCCATCTCTTAGAAATTATTCTGAGGCTAAAGGAAATCAAACTTGATTTCCCCTAAAGAATAATGTATTAAAAACTGGCTTTCCATGGATGGAACTGGAAAGCATTATGCTAAGTGAAATACGTCAGGTGGTGAGGGACAAATACCATATGATCTCACCTTTAACTGGAACATAATCAACAAAAGAAAAAAGCAAACAAAATATAACCAGAGACATTGAAATTAAGAACAATCTAACAATAGCAGGGGGGGACAGTGGGGAGAAGGGTTTTCAGGAACTACTATAAAGGACACATAGACAAAACCAAGGGGGGTGGGCATTGAAGCAAGGGAGGGAGGTGGGTTTGGCTAGAGTGGGGGGAGTGGTGGGGAGAAAATGCAGATAACTAACTGAACAACAGTAAAGTAATTTACTTTTCAAAAAAAAAAAAAACTGGCTTTCCCGTTTCTTTCCAAGGCCTTTTATGGGCAGGAGTCCGGGCAGTAGAAAAGCGGGGGCACCAGTACTGAATTTGTTGAAAGTAGGTATTTATTAACATGATGGGGTTCATTATCCATGGCTAAGGTGTCTGAAATTGCTCGTGTGGAATCTATTATCATTAACAACCACAGGAAATAGAGGAGTTTAGTGGAAATATGAGAGTTTATTGGCAGAGAAATTTCTTTGTGACTGACCAAGTAAAAGAAACACGGTACTTGATAAGGCTAAGGCCTAATCAACTAGGCAAGGGGGTTAACAGGTCCTAGCAGAAGTGCTAGTTGAAATTTCCATTCACTGGGGTTCTTTATTTTAGGAAGTTAATTCCACCTTAGAAGTAAAAAACTTACCAGCTAGGTTTTCAGGTCCCTTTTACATTCTGAGTTGCATTGGAGAATGTATGTTGGCAAGTACAGAATACAGCAAAACAGTAAATGCCCCTGGCTGAGCTGCTAGACACCTCTCACTTTTCCCCTCATCAGTTACATGGACTTACTAATACTACCTCTGCAGTAGCTCTCACATCCACTCAGTCTTTTCTATCCCTATTTCCAAAACCATAATTCAGGGGTCTTCACTGCTCAGCTGGATTATCACTATAACGTACTTTCAAATGACCCCTAAGCCGCCACTCACTGCCACTCTCTCTAGATACTTAATATTACAATGAAGCTAAGTGATTGGTAATTTCTTATCAAATTTCTACTCATTCTATAGGTCTTGGTTCATCTGTTTTAGGGAGACACTAATGAAAGATGACAAACAGATGCCAATGCTAACTTGTAGTAGAAGTGTAGTCTGCGAAGTCTATGCTTAGCAGGAAAAGCTTAGACTGGTGACATCTGCCATGAGCCAAGGAACAAGGCTTAACAACTGCTAGATATCTGCTTTGGATTCAAACAGAATTTTATATTAATTACCGTATTTTGCCATGTATAATGCGCACATTTTCGCCCAAATTTTTGAGGGAAAAATAAGGATGTGCATTATATATGGGTAGTACTAATTTTGTATCTATATAAATGTTTTTAATTCTTTTTAAAATTTCTTGTACCTTGTATCTGTCCTTGTGTTTTGTAATTATTTGTTACATAAAACTTCTTGTATCATAATGTGTTCAAAAATAAATGCTAAAATTCCTTTATAATACAAAATACAAGTATCTAAATATAAATAAATAAATAATTGGGTTAAAAAATTAAACCAAAAGATTTTTTTCCTGAAAGTTTGGGCCAAAAACACGGGTGCGCATTACACATAGGAGCACATAGTACATGGCAAAATACGGATATGTTCCACTGACTTCTAACAGAAAATAACAGCTCTCTGTGATACATACATATAATGGTGCCACAAAGAGAAAGATAAAAAGATCAAGAGCATGTAACAGGGAAGGTAAAAACTTCCATCAGAAAACCAGTTAATATAGCTAATGAGTACAACTAAGAAGTAAATATAGAGATAAGCTTATTAGCAGTTAAGTGAAAGAAAACTAATCAGGGGACATGTCCAACCTTGTGGCTTCTCTGGGCCACACTGAAAGAGTTGTCTTGAGCCACACATTAAATACACAAACAGTAACAAAAACTGATGAGCAAAAAAAAAAA
Source organism: Micronycteris hirsuta (assembly GCA_004026765.1). Lineage (NCBI taxonomy): Eukaryota > Metazoa > Chordata > Mammalia > Chiroptera > Phyllostomidae > Micronycteris > Micronycteris hirsuta. The sequence continues at coordinate 87,363 of PVJI01000797.1, read as the reverse complement.
AAAGGTTTTAAGTAAATGTAAGATTTTGTGTTGGGCCACATTCATAGCCATTCTGGGCTGCATGCAGCCCACTGGTTGGACACCTCTGAATGATTAATTATTCCCTCTAATAACGATGCATAAAAGATAAAAGAAAAAGGCATTCAAGATGTTTACAACCTATAAGGAAGGCAAATGTAAGGGGCAATATAAGTGGTAGTTCGGCCCTGGCTGGTGTAGCTCAGTGGATTGAGCGCAGGCTGGGAACCAAGCGGTCCCGGTTCGATTCCCAGTCAGGGCACATGCCCGGGTTGCAGGCCAGGTCCCCAGTGAGGGCCATGTGAGAGGCAACCATACATTGCTGTTTCTCTCCCTCTCTTTCTCCCTCCCTTCCCCTCTCTCTAAAAAAAAATAAATTAAAAAAAAAAAAAAAATAAGTGGTAGTTCGAAGCATTGGATTCACAAAGTCATGGGCTTGAATGCTGGTTCTGCTATTTCTAGCAATGTGAGACTGGACGAGTTATTTAGTTTGTCAAAATCAATTTCCTTCTGCAAAAAATGAGAATAGTAACTATTTCAAAGGTGAGCTATATAAGGGAAGAATTAAACACACGACCTGGTACATAATGAACATTCAATATAAAAACTGTATCAGAGTTTCTTTAATGGAGTTATACATAAATCCATGAAGGAACATCCTAGGAGAAGGCCTCAAGAACAAAATAATACTTCAGCTGAGACCTAAAGGATAAAAGTTTGCCAGGAAAACAAGTTGGTGGGAATGCATTCCAGGCAGAAGATTAACAGCATGTATAAAAACTCTGAGGAATAAAAGACAGCATGTTCTGTGAGTGGCACAGAGTATCACTACCAAATAATTCTGAAAGTGATGTTACTTTTAAAACTTTGTGTTTAAAAGAAGGCAGTAGAAGAGTGTACACTGAAAGCTGGGAGACCAATTAGATGGTGAATGTTCAGGCGAGAGATGGTAAGTCCTGTGGTGTGGTAGCCTCTATTAAATAAATTATCTTAATTGTATCTTTTATGTGCCTTAAAAATTAGGTAATAATGTAAGCTTCAACAGTATCTTCAATAATACTTTTACTCTTGAAGCCAATACGTCACACGCTATTTGGAGTGAATTTTATACATTATTTCATTGAATTCTCACAATTTTGCAAGATGAATGTTAGTTTCTCCATTTGATAAGATTGCATTTTGTCAGTTTTACAGATGAATCAACTTGGGCTCAAACAAGGCAGATAAAGTTTCCTGAGATCAACAGGGCTAAAGATCCAAGAATGGAGCTCAAATTTTCTAACACCAAAAGTCTCTAAGTCATTCCAGCTAACATATCTCATTTAGTACCAAAAAGTAAATTTGTTTAATGGTTAACATCAGGTTAGGTTTAGAGTAAATAATTAAATGCAGTGATCTTGAGAACTTCATGATTCTATTTATATATTTTACAGAGAAACAGCAAGTTTGATGAAAATGGCAAGGAATTTTTGGAAACTGCCAATCATTGGTGAGTTTTTTCATCAAATTATAAATCCCTCATTAACAGAATAAATCTGTATTCATTTTCTATTGCTTTGTAATAAAATACTACAAACTTATTAGCATCTTAAAACAACACCCAGCTCTGGCTGGCATAGCTCAGTGGATTGAGCGTGGGCTGCAAACCAAAGGGTCGCAGGTTCAATTCCCAGTCAGGGCACATGCCTGGGTTGCTGGCCAGGTTCCCAGTGGGGGCCACGTGAGAGGCAACCACACATTGATGTTTCTCTCTTTCTCCCTCCCTTCCCCTCTCTAAAAATAAATAAGTAAAATCTTTAAAAAAATAAAGTAAAACAATACCCATTAACTATCTCACAGCTTCTGTAGGTCAGAAGTCCTGTATAGCCCAACTTGGCATGGTTCTCTGCTTACAGTCTCACAAAGATGCTAGCAAGGATTTGGCAGGGCAAAAACCCACTCCCAAACTCATTCAGATTGTTGGCGGAATTCATTTCCTTCTCATGTTTTCCATATGACCCTCAACTTTCAAGCCGGCCAGTGTGGTGAGTCCTGCTAACACTTCAAGTTCTCTGACTTCTCCTTCTGCATACCTCTTCTGCTTTTAAGGGCTCATGTAATTTACACTGGGCTCATTTGGATAATTCAGAATAATCTCCCCATCTTAAGGTCAACTGCTCTATAAATTTAATTACAACTATAGAGCCTCTTTAGCCATATAACATATTCATGAATGTAACACCAAGGAGCAAAGACCATAAAGGTCAAACTTCTGCCCACCCTAAAACCCATATCAGCTCTTCTCAATGCCTTCCACAATGCTGAGTGAAGCCCATTTCTCTAAGTTTGCTTTCATGTCAAATACTTCCTACCATACCATTTTGGTCTACTTATATCTTTCACATTCTTTTCCCAAGTATTATTCTTTAGAAGGAAGGAAAGAGATCAACACTTAACTTTTACCAGTCATAAGCTTTACCACAAACACTGAAATGATGAGAAAATTTTAAGTCTATTTGCATACCCCTCAAAACGGCTTTATCCTGAAACCACGCTGCACTTAAAGCACTGGCATTCTACTTGGCATTTTTACTTGTGTGCATTCTGTGATTTTCTTTCTTTTCTGTACTCCAGACTCATAAACATGTGTCCCATATATTTCCTGCAGTACCTTACCAAGTCCCTTACAGAGCATCAGAAAATGTTTACTGAACAGGTGGATGAAAATCTGCTAACTTTAACAGCTGTGTATTCTTAGCTAACTAGACTACTATTTGTCTCCATACACAAAAATTAATTCAAAATGAACCAAACACCTAAATACAAGACCTGAAACAACAAATTACATAGAAGAAAACACAGATACTAAACTTATGGACCATGGTCTTAGAGAGGATTTTATTAATTTTACCCCAGAGGCAAGGGAAAAAAAGGCAAAATTAAATGAATGGAACTATATCAAACTAAAAAGTTTCTGCACAGTAAAAGAAATTGTCAACCAAACAAAAAGGCAACCAACCAATGGGAGATGATATTTGCAACAACAGCTCTGACAAGGGGTTAAAATCAAAAACATAGGAAGAATTCATAACAACTCAACACCAACAAACAATCCAATTAAAAAATGGACAGAGGACCTGAACAGACACTCCTCCCAAGAAGACATACAAATGGCCAACAGGTGTACGAAAAGATGCTCAATCCCGCTGACTATTACGGAAATGCAAATCAAAACTATGATGAGATACCACTTCACACCTGTTAGAATGGCTATTATTAACAAGACAAATAATAGCAAGTGTGAGAGAGGTTGTGAAGAAAATGGAACCATCATTCCCGGTTGGTGGGAATGTAAATTAGTGCAACCACTATGAAAAACAGAATGGCAGTTCCTCAAAAAATGAAGAACAGAGTTGCCATAAGACCCAGCAATCTCTCTTCTGGGTATCTACCCAAAAATCTTGATAACATTTATTTGCAAAGATATATGCACCCGATGTTCACTGCAGCGCTATTCAAAGTAACCAAGACATGGAGACAACCGAAGTGTCCTTCGACAGGTGACTGGATAAAGAAGATGTAGTACATATATAATGCAATACTTCTCAGCCATAAGAAAATATTAAAAACTTCCATTTGTGACAACAGGGATAGATCTTGAGAATATCATGCTAAGCAAAATATGTCAGATGAAAAAGTCAAGAACAATATGATTCACTCATGTGGGATAGAAAACTGAACACATACATGAACAAACAAGACAGACACTCAACAACAGTATGGTGGTTACTAGAGGGGAAGGGAATGGAGGGAAGGAAGTGAAGGGTAAAGGTCAAATACATGGTGACGGAAGACTTGACTTTGGGTGGTAAATACAAAATGCAATATGTAGATGATGCATTATAGAACTGCACACTTGAAATCTACATAATTTTATTAACCAAGTCACTCCAATAAAAATAATCAAAAGAAAAGAAAAAAGAAAAAGCCCAAGCCCAGATGGCTTCACTGCTAAATTCTATTAAATCTTTAAAGAATTAACACTAATACCTCACAAAGACTGACAAAAAAATAAAATAGGAAGAAACATTTCTCAACTCATTCTATGAGGCCAAATATTACCCAAATACCAAAACTGGACAAAGACATCTCAAAAACAGAAAACAAGTAAAACATCAAATATCCCTTATGAATACAGGAACAAAAAAACTCAAAAATAAATCAACAAACCAAATCTAGCAGCATATGGAGAAGATTATGGACTGTAACCAAGATAATGTTTCACATGCAGGACTGCAAGCTTCAACATATAAAAATTAATGTAATAAACCATCATAATAAAGAACAAAAACCATACTATTATCAATAGATGCAGAGAAAAACATCTGACAAAATCCCATACGTATCATAAGAAAAATACTCAACAAACTAGGAAAGGAGAATTTCCTCAATCTAATAAAAGGTATCTATAAAAACCCCTTGGCTAATGTCACACTGAACGTTAAAGACTGAAGATTTCCGCCCTAGGATCAGGATCATGACAAGGATGTCTGCTCTCACCATTTCTAGTCATCAGTATACCAAGGACCCCTAGTTAGAGTAACTGTGCAAGAAAAAGAAATGAGGGCATTCAGATTGGAAAGTGGGAAGTAAGACTATCTATATTGGCAGATGACATATTCTTGTATATACAGTCTTAAAAATCCACACACAAGAAAACTATTTGGACTAATGAGTTCAGCAAAGTTGCACAGCACAAACAAGATCAATATACAAAAATTAGTGGTATTTCTACACACTGGAAATGAATGATCTGAAAATGAAATTAATAAAACAATTCCATTTTCAATAGCACCAAAACAACAAAATACTAAGGAATTAATTGAACAAAAGTAGTACATGACTGGACTCAGAAAACTACAAATCCTTTTTGAAAGGAATTAAAGACCTAAATACTTTGAAAGACAACTTCTCTTCATGGGTCAGAAGACTCACTTTTGTTAAGAAGTCAATATTCCCCAACTTTATCTATATATAATACACAATCCCTATCCCAATCCTAGCTGGAATTTTTGCAGAAATTGACACACTGATCCTCAAATGCATATGGAAATGCAAGTGATACAGAATGACCAAAACTATCATGAAAAAGATTAACAATTTCAACATTTACCACAAAGCTACAGTAACAAGAGAGTATATAGTACTGGCATAAAGAATGACATACTGTATAAGTCAACAGAATAAAGACTTCAGAAATAAACCCTCACATTTATAGTCAACTGACTTTCTACAAAGATTCAAGGCAATACAATGGGAAAAGAGTCTTACCAACAAATGGTAATGAATGACTGGATACCCACATGCAAAAGAATGTAGTTGGATCCTGATCTCACAGCATATACTTAAAATGCATCATGGATCTAAATGTAAGAGCTAAAACTACAATACTCTTAGAACAAAATAGAGGACTAAATCTTCATGACCTTGGGCTGGGCAATAGCTTCTTACATATGATGCCAAAGCACTAACCATAAAAGAAAAAATAAATTAGACTTCATCAAAATTAAAACTTCCATGCACCAGAGGACATTACATAGAAAGTGAAAAGCCAACATACAAAATGGGAGAAACTACTTGCAAATCACATATCTGGTAAGGGATATATAAAAGAACCCAGAATGTATTAATAACACTTCAAATCCACCTGCACAGTTAAAACCGAACAATTAGTAACACATAGGAAATGTTGGTGAGGAGGAATGTGGATAAAATGGAACTCATATATTCCTAGTGGAAACATTAAATGGTGCAGCTGCTTGGAGAAACATTCTGGCAGTTAGTTTCTCAGAAAGTTAAACATAGAATTATCATATAACCCAGGAATTACACTCTAGATACATACTCTAAAGAAATGAAAATACATGTCTACCCAAAAACTTGTACATAACTGTTCATAGCAGCACTATGCACAATAGCTAAAATATGAAAACAAGCCAAATACCATAAACTGTTAGGTGGATAAATGTGGTATTATCCATACATACAATGGAATATTAGTCAGGCATAAAAAACAAAGTTCTGATACATGACACAACACAACTAAACCTTAAAAACATGCTAACTGAAAGAAGCCAGACAAAAAGGGCAACATACTATATGATTCTATTTACATGAAACATTTAGAATAGGCAAATCCAGAGACTAGTGACTGCTAAGGACTCAGGGAAAAGGGAGTAATTGTTCATGGCTACAGGGTTTCTTTTTGGAGTGATGAAACTATTTTGCTTTAGAGAGTGATGATTGTGCAACCTTGTGAATATACTTTAAAAATCCCATGCACTGTATACTTTTAAAGGGTGAATATATCTCAATTCAAAAACAAAAGAGCCAGAATCTTTCACTACGACCATGTAACTGAAGGGTTTATAAAATCACCTCATTCCATTTCTCACATTTTACAAAAAACTAAGATGCAAGAGGTGAAGCAGATTACCCATGGCCCTAGAGTTTGGCAAGAGTAGAACTGGAATTGTTATACAGGATATTTCTACCTCCATTCTAAGGAAATGGGAAGAAAACAAGCCCACTTTAATAAGCAGATCTAGTCACAAGGGACTGCATCCTTTTAAGATGTAAAAATCTGTGTCCTGAATTTCTACCACCTCTTTCCAAGTTCCAGGACCTTAATTCTTAATCATTAATAAGTATTTTGTTAAAGGCAAAACAGCAACTTCATTAGTATTTTAAAAAGCATTTCGAATTGCTAACAAGTTCTTCAACTATCATTCACAGTTTAATATATTTCAGATACTTAATTAAACATTAGTTAGCCAGGATTTTAGAAAATCCTATGGCAATGAATTTTTAAATTCCGGGCCATCTTTCCAATGCTTCACACTTGTGCAAAAATATTGAAATATTTCATAATTGAGTTTTTCCAAAGTTAAGACACAAGTACTGTGGGAGGAGAAGGGTAGGTGGAAGTGGGAGGGGGTATAAGGGGAATAAATGACAATGGAAAAAATACAAAAAAAAAATCAGTTGTTCAATGAAAAAAAGGGCACTACTACCATTGAGAGTTTAGGGTCTATATTTCCTCTTATTGAATCTGGGGACAATTGTGGCTGGTTCAACCAACAGAATACGGTGAAAATGACCTTTCCAAATTCCTGACCCAGAGAATCAGTGAGCTGACTAAAATGATTATTGTTTTATGTCACTTAATTTGGAGTGGTGTGTTATACAGCAAAGATAACTGGAAGAGCAAATATGATTTTTATAATAAAAACAAGCAACTCTTGTTTCCTCTTTGCATAGCACTCTGGAATCATACACATTCCCCCACCAAAAAAAAGCAGATATGAAAATATATGTATATATAAACTTTTTTTTTTTAAGTCAAGTAAATTACATGATTTTTCAACCACCTAAAAATATAACTTAATGTCCTGGTATGTTACAGATTTCAAAGACTCCCAGAGGACATCATGAATGTAAGCACATACATCAGCTTAGGCTTCCAAAAACTGTGTGGTTCTTAAAGTTTGAATTAACTTCCAGGTAATTTTTCCTGAATGGTCTTGCCTTTAACACGAAAGCGCGGTGTCAGTACCTGGGGACTGACAGTGGACTTTTCGTTTGGGTGGCATTGATCCATGGGGATGGACAGCGAACTTTTCATTTGGGCAACACTGGTGCGTGGGAACGGCAGTATCAAGGTTAAAAAATAAACGTCGTCATTTTAATGAAGTTTTGCATTGGCTGCACCACTGTGCGCTTGTTTATACTCTAACTCAACACCCGTCAAGTGGTCGCTGGCCTGCCACCTGAACGGAAAGCCAGCAAAATCGGTTCTGCACTTAATGTGCTAATAGAATTTAACCTGAAGCAAGCATTTTCTGATTACTTAGGTTGTTTTCATTAAGGATAGGTTTGGCCTACTTGGTAACTTAGAAGTGCCTCATATTTCTTTGGACATTTTAACTTTTAAGTAAGTGGCAAATTCTGGCTGTCTCCATATACTGTGTGATCTCAAGGGAATGAAGACTTTCCCAAGTTCTCTTGGGCCTTATCTGTAACTTACTTGATTTGATCAGGATGACTTTAAGGATTAAATGAGAGAAGATGTGAAAAGTACTAAGCACAGTATCAGGCACAAAAGAGACACAGTCTCTCTGAAATCTAACTTTAGAACTCAAGACTACTGCTTAGTAACTGCAAAAGAGAATCCACACTGATAGTAATCATATGAATTTCTAAGTCATATTTTGCAACTTTTAGTGGACTGTTTTAAAAGTTAAGATCATTATAAAGCATGACATAAACTTATGCTAGGTAGAGTCATATTTCAGTAATAAAGAAGGAAATTTACAAATATTTACCTTGATCAAATATTTTTCCCATCTGTCTGCTGTAACGGATTTGCCAATCTTCCTCATCAACTTCAAATGGAGCTCCACCAATTCTTTTGGTACTTAAAAGGAATAAAAAAATAGTTAGCCAGCAAAATAAAAAATCTGTAAACATGAAAATTATAGAAAAAGAACTTTTCCCCAACACTGAGTAATTTTTCAAAAAAGATGTTGATTTTTATCTATCTTTTATATCTCTGAATCAGAAAAGACTAAACTAAGGCAAGAAACAACCAAAAACTACTTAAAGATAAGTAGGTATATTCCCGTTTTCTTTCAAAACACTAGCAAGTAGAACAGAACTGTGATGTAGACTATAGTCTTTTGGGCGAGCCCTGAAGTGTCAATGTGGGTTCATTGATTGTAACAAATGTTATCACTGTGGTGCAGGGTGTGGATAGTGGGGGAAGTTGGACATGTGAGGGGAAGAGGGTCTATGGGACTGTACTTTGCGTTCAATTTCAGAGTTACCCCATGCAGCCAAAACTGCTCTAAGAAATAAAGGCTATTATAAAAGAAAAACCCACCCTGGCTGGTGTAGCTCAGTGGATTGAGCACGGGCTGGGAACCAGAGGGTCCCGGTTCGGTTCCCAGCCAGGGCACATGCCTGGGTTGCGGGCCAGGTCCCCAGTGAGGGCCACATGAGAGGCAACCACATATTGATGTTTCTCTCCCTCTCTTTCTCCCTCCCTTCCCGTCTCTCTAAAAATAAATAAAATCTTTAAAAATAAAGAAAGAAGAAAACATTAAAAAAAAAGAAAAACCCATCAAGTAAAAGTAGTTAACTTTGTAGTTCATTTCCCATAACACATATTTGGTTTCTTTACTAAGACTGCAGACCAACATAAATTCACAAAATTAAAAAGGAATCAAGGAACAGCCCTGGCTGGTGTAGCTCAGTTGCTCGGGCATCGATTGTCCTGCAAACTGAACGGTCGGGTTAGAAACCTGGTAAAGGCACTTGTCCAGGCTGTGGGTTCAGTACCCACTCCAGGCACGTGCAAGAGGTATCCGATCAATGTTTCTTCCACATCAAGGTTTTCCTCCCTCTTTCTCCCACCCTTCCCCTCTCTCTAAAATAAATAAAAGAAAAAAAAAGGAATCAAGGAACATACATTCCAAGTTGACAGCTCAGAAATAGTCTGTTTTCAAACTTTCAGAAAACTACTCTTCCAATCTATCTTTTACGTATTGTGCTAAACTGTATGCCATCCTTACAGATGCTTGACAATCTTCAAGAACAAAAAATTTACTTACCTTCCAAAGTTCTAATTATTAGAAAGTTACCCTTACATAAAAATCGAAATCTGCCTTTCTCCCTGGTTCTTGTTCTTACTGTCTTATACTTTCCTCTTCTATTGGAACCTTAAAATATTTGAAGATTGCTATATCTTCCCTCAAATTCTCTCTTCTAACTATAAACAACTCGGGTTCTCCAAATATCCCTTGGGCATGATCTGATTATATTGTTTAATCGTATTAGTTAGACCTATGGGAAATGAAAGACACACATGCCAGTCAAGGTTAGCATTTCCCAAATACCAAATATTATTAGTAACCTAAGAGAAATCATATATACTATCCACAAGGTTCCACAATCAAATAGTTGAGGAAAATGCTAGGTTAAGAAAAAAAATTTTTTTTTACCTCAGGACTTAGAGCGTTTATTAATTGTTTCATTTCGCATTGTGAATATTCAAGGTAGGGACACAATTCACAGCACTTCCCAATATGTTTGATCATGGAACATTTTTGGTGAAACACAGTATCTTGTAGGATACAAGTGCTCTGAAGTACAGTTGGAGAAATGATGGACTAATTTTTTTTGTTATTCTTTCAGACCCATTATTCTCCACTAAAGCTACTTTTAACTTGAAATGACCTTTAAGTATAAAAACACTGAGCCATTCAAAAAAATATTGTGGGTCAACTATTAGTAATCAACAAATAGTGTCTGTCCTTCATAGGCCTACATAAGTGAGCCTTCTTAAGGGAGTAAGACCATGGGTGAGTTGGAGGTAAGGGGAGGAATTGGGACAGGTGGCTACAGACCAATTATACTAAGCCAAGACTTGAAGTATGGGATTGAGGGGGGAGTGGAGAAAAGGGGAAGGACACTGCTTACAGAGTTAGCTGCAGTTGCAAAAAACTGAAACAAACTGATCATGAACTAGAGGCATGAACACAGGAGGACATGGTCATGAAGAGCCTTATAAGGCTAGGCTGAGAAGTTTACATTTTGTTTAAAAATGGAGGCAAGAGTGCTTTATGACTTAGAAAGATCTCAATGAATTAATTTTAGGAAAACGCTGCTTTTATTTGCTTGTTTGGTTTAGGAGGTGGGGGTACAGGGCAGAAATTAGATGTAAATTCAGGAAAATATCAAACAAGAAAGATGAGAGTCACCTGAATTAAGGTATAGGTGGTACAGAGAGAAGTGGGCAGATTTGAGAAATGTTTAGGAAACAAATAATAAAACTTAGTGATAAAGAGTCAAGAAAACCTGAGGCACTGGCCTCGAAAATGAAGTAGATGCCAAAGATTATACACTAGTAAGAAAAAGACTGGGCTGGGCTCAATCCTCAACTCTAGCACTCAATACAAGGAGACTATGATTGTGGTCAAGTTCTCTGAACAATGAATCTCAAATTCCTCATCTGTAATAAAGGGCTGCACTACCTATCTCAAGTTTCAAAACTGCAAAATGTTATACACAGCTAAACATCTTTATTTTCATTTTTGTTGTTGATCAGTTTTGATTTCTTCTTTTCACTTTTCCCCAAACACTAAAGTCTTAAAGATTCTAGCTTCATATATCTCAAGCCTGTTCCCTATTTCCCCCAATTTCTCTAGGGTACCACTGTACTGTCTCGCTTCTGAAAAAGTTATGGACAATCTCCTGTAACAAAACCAATCCTCCAAAAATACTCCTTTCATGTCTCTTCCCAGTTCATGAATATTTTTATGGCCCCTAAATACCTACATAAACTCATCCAGATTTTTCCCCATTGCCTCAGAGTCCCAAAATTCAGTTATCAACCTAACTCTTCAATCCTCCTCTCTCATTTGTACACTAAAATCCTTGATTCAAATCATTCTGGCCTGAACACTATCCACTAAGCATACCCAGTTCACTACCTATCTTGGCTTTACTCAAGCCCTCCAGATTACCGTTTTCTACCCACTTGAAAAATACACATCTTTCAATTTCTGGTAAATAAAAATCTCTAGTCTGTGAGGTAGCTTTCCAATGATTCCAGCAACAGTTTTGTCCTTGGAATGTCCATAGTATTAATACTGTCTGTATCACTCATTTATGAATTGCCTAAAAGCTCTGCATTTTTTGTGCATGTCCTCCATACTATAAAGATACATGAAATCACAAAAAAGTTGATACAATTACAACTATTTTTAAAAATCTATGGTCAAAATATATGCAACAAATGTCTTTCATCCCACTGTACAAATGTAGCCACTGCTGATTTTGGCATGTAGTGATTTGCTTGTTAGAGCACTGGCTCTCACAGAGCACTGTCCAATAGAAAATAAGATGAGCCACACGACTTCAAATTTTCTAGTAGTTCACTCATGAAAGCAAAAGAGGTCAAAATTAGTTTTAATAATGTATTTTATTTAACACAATGAATTTCAATATATGATCCGTATTTAAAATTTTATATATTTTACATTTTTTACCGATTTAAAAAATTTTTTAATTGAAATAGGATTCACACATATTAGTTTCGGGTGTACAATATGATTTGATATGTGCATGCACAGAGATGATCATTACAATGAGTGTAGTTAACATCTGTCACCTTACATAATTACAAAAATTTTTTTTCTTGTGATGAGAGCTTTTAAAATCTATTCTCTTAGCAACTCTCAGATATGTAATACAATATAAATATAGTCACCACGCTGTACATTTAATCACCATGACTTACTTATTCATAACTGGGAGTTTGTACCTTTGGACCCTTTCATCCATTTTACATGCTTTTTTTGTACCAAGCATTCAAAATATATTGTGCAATTTACACTTATGGCACATCTCAGGTCACACCAGCTATGTTTCAAGTGCGCAAGAGCCACATCTGGCTAGTGGCTACAGTACTGGATCAATCACACAGGGTTAGAATATTTAAAACAAAAATTATAATCCACAATTTACTTACATGTTTTTGAGATATAATTGATATGTAACATATTAATTTCAAGTGTACAACATAATGATTCAATGTTTGTATATATTGTGAAATATTTATCATAATAAACCTAGTTAACACACAATTTATTATATTTGTAGTTACAAATAAAACTGATAAGCTGCCCAAGCTGGTGTAGCTCAGTGGATTAAGCACAGGCTGGGAACCAAAGGGTTGCCGGTTCAATTCCCAGTCAGGGCCATGTCTGGGTTGTGCGCCAGGTCCCTGTGAGGGCCACGTGAGAGGCAACCATACACTGCTGTTTCTCTCCCTCTCTTTCTCCCTCCCTTCCCCTCTGTCTAAAAATAAATACAATCTTAAAAAAACAAAAAAAGATTAAAAAAAAACCTGATAAGCTGATAACCTTTATGGACATTGTAAGCTCTCAATATTTTGTCAATTAATAATAAATGGGCAAAAATGCCAATAGAAAGATTAGTTAACATTATACTTAAATGGAAAATATTAAAATCCCCATACTTTACAGTCATCCCTTAGTACCCATGGGCCATTAGATCCAGGACTCCAGGGATACCAAAATCCACAGATGCTCAAATCCCTTATATAAAATGGCACTGTATTTGCATGTAACTTATGCATACCCTCCTTTATATTTTATATCATCTCTACATTACTTATAATACCCAATACAATGTAAATGCCAAGTAAATAGTTGTTATACCATATTTTTTAGGAAATAATGACAATAAAAAGCCTATACATGAAGCTTAGCACAAACTCAACTACCACTGTTGACCTAACTACATAGTACACATCAGCAACAATTGACATTAAAAATACATATATTTTCCATCAGCAGTGGGTTGACTCCCGGATGCAGAACCTGCAGATACAGAAAGCTCACTGGACTTCTAAAAGCAATGCTGCGTATTCAACAGACCATGCTACAATAAAGGAAATATTCTATATATTCACTTTCCAATGTAGTAGCTGTTCTAGCAACTAATTACAAGTGACTACTGAGCACTTGATATGTAGCTAATAAAACTGCTGAACGAAACATTTCATTTTATTTATTTTTAATTAATTTAGACTTCAGTAGTCACACAGGCAAGTGGCTACGGTTTTGGATAGTGAAGCTGAAAATTATCAATCATATTTTTAAAACACACAATCATTCTCTAAAATATACAGAGAATCTTCAAATTCACTTACTACCTGAAACATTTTCTAAATATGTAGTTTCATTTCCAGAACATTAGGCAATTGTTAACATCCTTCTAAAAAATTATCTATTAACCAACTTCAAGTCACTCTGAAAAATACAGCTTTGATCCCAAATGAACCAAGATCGCTACCTTTTCACATGACAGATTTTATACATAACCTTTAACAGACCTGTTTCATAAGGCCTTAAGAGGTGAAAGATTATGAAGCAGGAGAAAAGGTCAGAGGCTTTCTGAATTCATGAAGTGCCTGGCAAACGATGGGGGTATGAAGCAGCAGAAAGAGGTAGAATTCCAGGCTACACTGCTGATCCAATCACCCAAAGATGTTCTATATTTTGACATTTTTCAAAGCAACTTTCCAGCACCACAACTCAAGAATGCTGCTAGTTCTGCAATCCTAGACTTGTTATTCACAATTCTTTTTAAATGATAGAAATTTACAGCAGGTCATAACTAAATGACCTGATTCTTCTCATTTCTTAGTAAAGGCTTTTACTTAAACTTCCTCTATGCTTGTAAGGAGATACACTCACAAAACAGTTGATTTTAAGTGGGCCATTGATAAAAGAGAATTTGATTTTAGATACAGTGATTTGAAGATAACTTTATAATAAGCTTTTATTTATGGCCAAAGTTTTACAAATTTCTGTTGTGGGAGGCAGTTTTATCAATAATGAAACTGGTTCCACAGACCACTTGATCCTTAAAATAATTATTATGCATTTATATACCTTATCTTCAACAGTTCATTTAATCAACCATCCTAATGTTTGCTGAAAAACTAAGAATGGCTCAAGACTGCTGCTCTAACAGGCAGCTGGGTCAGAAAAGACACTCGGCAAGGTGGCGGCTGGAGGACAAGGCGGGCAAGATGGTTGCTGGCAGTCCCACATTTGCACGTGTATAAACCAGGAGGAACAACTGTGGGGCAAAACAGACTGCACAACTCAGGGTTCCAGCACAGGAAAAGACAGCCTCAAAAACCTCTGGCTATAAAAACCTGAGGGGGTTATAGTGGTGGAAGAGACTCCCAGACTCATAGGAGAGTTTGATGGAATGTACACAAATCCACCCACCCAGGGATCAGCACCAGAAGGGCCCAATTTGCTTGTGGGTAGCAGTGGAAGTGACTGAAAACTGTCAAGAGCCAAACAAGCAGCACTGTTCCCTCTCTGACTCCTTCCCCACATACAGCACCACAATGAAACTACTGGGGTTGGCCCGCCCTGGTGAACACCTAAGGCTCCACCCCTTATGACATAACAGCTGTGCTGAGACAAGAATATATAGCCCAAATGAAAGAACATTCAAAACTCCAGAAAAAGAACTAAGCGAAGGAGAGGGAGCCAACCTATCAGATGCAGAGTTCAAAGCACTGGTAATCAGGATGCTCACAGAAATGGTTGACTGTGGTAGCAAAATGGAGGAAAAAGTGAAAGCTATGTAAAGTGAAATGAAGAGAAATGTACAGGGAACCAACAGTGAAGGGAAGGTATCAGGGACTCAAATCAACAACGTGGACTAGAAGGAATAAATAAACATTCAACTAGAATAGAATGAAGAAACATTAATTCAAAAAACTGAGGAGAGGCTTAAGGACCTCCGGGAAAACTTTAAACGTTCCAACATCTGAATCATAGGAGTGCCAGAAGGAGAAGAGGATGAGGAAGAACAAGAAATTGAAAACTTACTTGAAAAACTAATGAAGGAGAACTTCCCAAATCTGGCAATGGAAATAAGACTTCCACGAAGCCCAGAGACTCCCAAAGAAGTTGGACCCAAAGAGGAACACACCAAGGCACATCATCATTACATTACCCAAGATTACAGATAAGCAAAAAGCTTAAAAGCAGCAAGAGAAAAGGAGACAGTTACCTACAAAGGAGTTCCCATACGACTATCAGCTGATTTCTTAAAAAGAAACCTTACAGGCAAAAAGGGGCTGGAAAGAAGTATTCGAAGTCATGAAAAGCAAGGACCTACCACCTAGATTACTCTATCCAGCCAAGCTATCATTTAGAACGGAAGGGCAGATGAGGTGCTTCCCAGATAAGGTCAAGTTAAAGGAGTTCATCATCACCAAGCCCTTATTGTAGAAAACGTTAAAGGACTTATCTAAGAGAAAGAAGATCAAAACTATGAACAGTAAAATAACAGACTCACAACTATCAACAACTGAACCTAAAACAAAAACAAACTAAGTAAACACGTAGAACAGGTACAGAATTATGGAAATGGAGATCACATGAAGGGTTTTCAGTGGGGAGGGGGAGGAGTGAGAATCAGGGAAAAGGTACAGGGAACGAGAAGCATAAATGGTAGGTACAAAACAGACAGGGGGAGGTTAAGAATCCTATAGGGCCCTGGCTGGTGTGGCTCTGTGGATTGAGCGCCGGCCTTCAAACCAAAGGATCGCCAATTCGATTCCTAGTGAAGGCACATGCCTGGGTTGTGGCTAGTAAGAGGCAACCACACATTGATGTTTTTGTCTTCCTTTCTTTCTTCCTCCCTTCCCCTCTGTCTAAAAATAAATAAAATCTGTGCTGGCTGGTGTAGCTCAGTGGATTGAGCGCGGGCTGGGAACCAGAAGGTCCCGGTTCGATTCCCAGTCGGGGCACATGCCTGGGTTGTGGGCCAGGTCCCCGTGGGGGCCGTGTAGGAGGAAACCGTACATTGCTGTTTCTCTCCCTCTCTGTCTCCCTCCCCTCTCTCTAAAAATAAATAAAAATAAACTCTTTAAAAATAAATAAAATCTTAAAAAAAAAAGAATAGTATAGGAAATGGAGAAGCCAAAGAACTTATATGTATGACTCATGGACATGAACTAAGGGGGAAGGAATGCTGATGGAGGGGTGTGCAGGGCAGAAGGGAAAAAAGGAGGAAAAAAGTGGGGCAACTGTAATAGCATATCAATGAAATATACTTTAAAAAAAAAAAGACTACTGCTCTGTAGGGGAAGAAAAACAATTTTCCCTCTAGCCTTTTAGGTTCTTGGCTAGAACACCCTTGCAATAAAAGACAGATTAAAAGGAGAGAAAAACAAAAGTTTAAAAACAAGATACATCACGTACATATGGAAGAGACCCAGGAAAATGAGAGTAACTCTCCACATGGGATGAAACCACCACTTAACAACTTAAGGATCACTCATGAGTTTTCTCGTGTTTTGCGCACCATCTGTTATGGACCTTAGATGTCAACACACTGTCTTGTCCACATCGAATGAAGCGATCTCATTGGTGGAAACCTTGCAGGTCAATCTATGAAAAACTATATAATTGCACGAACCCATAAAACATTGCAGTTACATTGTATTTTGGTCATTCGAATAGTCTTCGTCTTCAAGTTTGCCCAAAAATGTGCAGTCCCTGGCATATGTCTTAGAGATTTCTATGCGGTACGCAATGTGTTAAAATACCATCTTCAACTAAAGACAAAAGATGTTGAGGGAAGGGGGAGTCAATTAAGGGAGGTTACCTGGAAAAGCACAGTAAACAACAGTAAGGTTGTTACGAAGATTTAACTCTTGATCTTCTGCACTGGTAAGACTTTGCAGAAATAAGGCCATCTCTTCTCTCAGGTATAGTGAGGGAGACACCCCTACAAATGGACATTTCCCTTATAAACATAAACATATTTTACAAAGGGTAACTTCTATTTGGTTTTCAGACCTTCTCCCATGTCTGTGGTCTGTTAAAGTTAACCAGCCTAAAATACTCCTTATGCCAAATAGATGTATTTTAGAGTAACAAAATACATCTTTCCCCTACAGCTCCTAAGTGACAAACATGTACAGCATGTTATTTACTGTACTTAAATGCCACAGGCAACTAAAACAGAAATATCTGTGTACTGAGTTGTACCATATGACAGCTACATTACTAGACGACAGGAATTTCTCAGCTTCCTCATAATCTTATAGGACCACTGTCATATATGCAGTCTGTCATTGACCAGAACCTCATCATGCAGCAAGATGGGATGTGTATTATGAAAAACACTAGATAGGAGAAAAAGGTGCAAACCTCAATATTCTTATCCATAAATGGAGTTGTAATAGATGATACAAGTCCTCCATCTCTAAGTATCAGTATTTTATGTCTACATATTGAATCCAGTATTCATTTGCCTTATAATAACAACAGTTAATCACAGGACATTAGAATTTTTTAAAACTGAAAGCAAGAATCTAATTCACACTCTTTGATATACTGGAAAACTTAGCAACTAAGATATGATGTGCACTGCCCAAGATCAAATAGAGACCATCAAGAGCCCATACCTCTCAACCTCTACTAATCCAGGGTTCTTTCTAATGTTTCTTTAAACACAAAATGATAGAGAAATCGTTCAGAAGACCTAACTTACAGCTTTGTATCTGAGTTTTGATCTTGCCTATGTACTGTGAGACACTATCCATTTCTAAAATGTACCCAGTGAACAGGTGTCTTAGCAACAGAAACACTGTTACTACTCCTCCAATCTATTCTTTCATTTCCCTAACAGCTTTATTGAAATGTAATTCACCTAACATACAGTTCATCCATTTAAAGTATACAAATCAGTGACATTAATGATTAATTTTAATTGTGATAGAACACACAATATAAAATTTGTTAAAACCATTTTAAGTGTACATTTCGGTGTCATTAATTGCATTCAAAACATTGTGCAACCATCAGCATTATTATCCCATCCACTCTCATACTTGAAACTTTTAAAAAAGTCGCTCCACTTCCAAACTGCTTTTGCCTCCAAGGAGGCAAAAACTGGTCCTTGAGGAAGGCAGGAAAAAAAAAATCTCAGATAACCATTTACAGTTTTCCACATCTTCACGCTTTCTGACAAAACCTTACTCCTTACTCTCTTATGAGAGAGAAAATTTTAAATTAAATTTTTCTCTTTAGGGGTATGGCCATGAAAAAAAAGGCTGAGAGACAAGGCACTTTAGATGGCAAAAGCAAGCACTGTTACACATGTGAAACACTACCTCAGCAAGTGCTCAAACTGCAAAAAGACGCTGTACCCTATTGAGACCTAAGCCAAGCTGTGAGTCGTCCAGCTATCCCACAGGAACCAATTTCATCCATGTTAAACAAATTAGTGAAAAAAATTATCTTGCAATTTTAATATTGAAATAAAGCAGAAAATCAAGCACATTAGCTGAAACACTAGCTTTAAATTTATCCCAAATGCTAATAATTAAGAGAAAACAAGAACTAAGTATACACAGGGAAAAAAACAGAAAGAAAGAAAATAAGGCCAGCCTCTTTGACGTCATATGGTCTTAACTGTTAGGGTGGTCAGTGACGTGGGCTGTAAAAGAATTCACAATGAGAAAAAATTGCAGAAAGCAAAAGTTTTTGTTTTACTTTCCCAAGAGAGGGAAATCCCTGTGTGGGGCGGGGGGCGGGGGGGCTTAAAACTTTTACTGGATTATAATTGAATTTAAAAGGGTGGGGGGTTGTTGTCCTGTGGCCCCTGGGCTGTTGGGGGACGTGTAACAGGAGGTTTGGGGTGGTTTTGCACTAGTTGCAGTTTGCTCCAAAGTTATCTTTTGCCTGTGGCTGTGGGAGGCAGTTAGACCTGCTTTCCAGTAATTTCCAGTCCTGGGGACATAAACTCAGAAGAGTAAAATGGCAGTCATGTTTAACAAGGTCACAGGCCTGCTTGGCAAATGGTGTCACAGGAGCAAATGGCGCTGGTTTTGTCCTTTCATTAGTTATCTTTATAGTCTCACTTTGTAAATATCATCTATCTCCTCCTCTCTCCATGAATACAAGGGCAGAACCACCTGCCTTTTTCATCACTGAGTTCACAGCAACTGGCACATCAAGACAGTAAGGAGAAAGAAATGTGGAGAGAGGGAGTGGGGAAAAAAAAATCTGTAGGTAGCTAGAAAAAAAAGAGTTCCTGCAGATGTGAAAGAGAAATTATATGAACTAGTAGTAGGCAGGAAAATGGTGAGGAACATGAGACAAAAAAGATGGTGAAAGTGGTTTCAGTTCACTGTGAGATCAGTTAATACTGATAGGGGACTTAAGAGTTGGAAAATTTTAGTTTAAGCAATAGCTAATAAGCTTAGCAATCAATGTATATAAAAGCTTTTGTTCCAGGAACTGAAGTTATGACCCACCCTGACTCCAGGAGACCACAAGCAGTTCCACCTCTGTTCCTCAGGAGGACTGCAAGCTACTCGAGATGATATCTGAGCCCCTGTGCTCCAGGGTAAGATGACCAGGACACAGCTAAAGACCACAGCCCAGCGGAAGAATGCTGAAGTTGTTTTTAATCCAATTAACTTTTCCCAGAATTCCAAACCCCTACGCTTTGTTCTCCTTATAAAAAGGGCCATTTTAAAATTGAATTTAAGATGGTCTGTTAGGGTATGAACCCGCCATCTTCTCAGATCGCCGGCCATCTGAATAAAGCGCCCATAAAGATTCAATCCCTGTCTCTGCTTATTGGGTTTGGTAGTGACAGGAAGCCCGAACCCTGGTATCTTTTCCAGTTTCAATACCACTAACCCAACACAACTTATTTGCAGCAATTTTTTCTCCTTTTCCTTCCTTTTCAGGGGAGGGATGGAAGAGATGACTGTTCCTACGGACATTTGTATATAGGACTAATAATGAAGCTGTATGTTTAACTGAAGCAATACCTATCTAGAGTGATTTCCTCACGACAGACCTTTATAAAGTGCCAGGCTTTTATCTTCATCATGCACAATCCATGTAGCCCAATAGGTTCCCCTACCCCCACTTATCTCAGAAATAATTAAAAAGTTTTAAATTGCATGCCTTTCTGACAGCGTGATGAAATCTCTCATCACCTCACTCCATCCCGCCCCAATGTGACTCTTTGTCCAGCGCATGCACCTCACTTCACTTCACTTCACAAGGGCACTGCACCGTCTCACAGCATCACAAGGGTGAGTATAGTACAGTAAGATACTGAGAGAGACCACATTCACCTCACTTATTACAAATTTATATAGCTTTCACAGTAACTTTCGTTATAATTGTTCTATTTTAGTTTTAGTTATTACTGTTAATCTCTATGGTGCCTAACTTACAAATTAACTTTATCAGAGTATGTACATATAGGAAAAAATATAGTATAATAGGCTTTGGTACTATCCCAAGAGCATTCACTGGGGCTCTTGGAACATATCCCTTGCAGAGAAGGGGGACATTACTGTATTTAAAATTGTAAACGGTACGCCTTTGTGGAAGAAAAGGTGCGACATACAAACCTGACAAGCTCAGGGGAGGTCTGCACGGTGACCTTAAAACTCAAAACACCTAAAGTAACCACACAGGATGGTCTGAAATTAAAACTTTCTAACTAGCCCGGCTGGTGTAGCTCAGTGGATTGAGCGCGGGCTGGGAACCAGAGAATCCCGGTTCGATTCCCAGTCAGGGCACATGCCTCGGTTGCGGGCCAGGTCCCCAGTGAGGGCCATGTGAGAGGCAACCATACATTGCTCTTTCTCCCTCCCTTCTCCTCTCTCTGAAAATAAATAAATAAAATCTTTAAAAAAAAAAAAAAAAAAAAAAAAAAACTTTCTAACTAAAAGCAGTTCATGGCAGGTAGCCATATCCTAGGCAGACATTTTTCCCTAACAAAGGTCAATCTTAACTCAACCGAGCCTATTGTCTTTTTGCTTCTACAAGGCTACATAACTTTGGGATGTCAAATTTCCTTTTTCTGGACCCCTCAAGCACAGGTTCCTCACCAGGGGGAGATAATAATTGTCCCCTCATTGTTACTGTTACCAAGTTAACTGTTAACTACCCTATACCCACCTGTGCAAAAGTATGTCTCTCTCATGGTCTTTCGTCCAACCTGCAGGTTTCCTGCTTTGCTTCCTCCTGCCTCCCTATCCTATCACCAATGGATTTCTTATAACCCCTTTGGCCTCTTCTTTTTGACTGGAATGTCTGAGTATTTCTCAATCCATTGAGATTTTGCTTCCTGGCAACTGTCATCAGTTTGGTTCAAATAAGCTCACCAAAAATTCTCCACAGATTTGCATGTCTCTTATGTTGACACCTTTATGATACAAAACCATGATTCTTAGGTGTGTTATATCAGTTTGGTGTTAGTTTTAAAGACAAGTCTGCTGAATTGTGAACTTAAATTAAAAACCTCCATTTCCTTATGAAATTTATATCGTCTTTATTCCTTGGTAATACGTGATTGGTTCGATTTCTTTCAATCAACATTTATTTGACAAGCAAAAAGTAACTAGATAAGTAACATCTTAACAGTTTCCTAAAATTTTGACACAGCCCTGGCTGGTGTAGCTCAGTGGATTGAATGCGGGCTGGGAACCAGAGGGTCCCGGTTCGATTCCCAGTCAGGGCACATGCCTGGGTTGCGGGCCAGGTCCCCAGTGAGGGCCACGTGAGAGGCAACCATACATTGCTGTTTCTCTCCCTCTCTTTCTCCCTCCCTTCCCCTCTCTCTAAAAATAAATAAAAATAAAATCTTAAAAAAAATTTTTTTGACACAAATAACAAATGGATTCATTATAATGTCACAGTTATTTCAACAAATGAGAAAATGTATATAAAAACACTTTATAAACCACACAGCAACACACAAACCAAAGTTACTGGTGCTCACCACCAGATGGTGATCGTGTCTTATTTAAAGCAAAATGCTGAGACCTGATTTGGGAGCCAGCTGGCTGACTGCTAAAAAAACAATCAATGAGCCAACCAGGGTGTCTACATAAAATGCTGGTGGTTTTTAAGTTTGTTCAATTGAAACATCAGCAAAACACAATCAACTTACAATAGGTTCAGCCTGAAGACTTTAAAAGGCGATCTGTTCCGGAGAACACCTGTTAACTCTAGACAGAATTTAGGTCAGAAGACATGTGTTTCTGGGGTTCTTATATTGGTCATTTAACCATTCATACCACCCTGAACAACTTTAAGTACAACAGTAAACCTTAAAAAAACAAAATCAAAAACACTTTCCTGGATCTTTTACTGTGAAAATGTCCGAGGGAGCAGGAACCAAAATAGAGACTGGTACACTAAAACCCCCACGAACTCGTCACTCCACTTCAACAATAATCCATATATGACCACGAGACTTTATCCACCCCAATGTTATTTTAAAGCAAATCCAGATATCATTATTTCATCCTTAAATAGTTCACTGTGTTTCTCTAAGGGATAAGGACTCTTAAAATAACCATAACAGTATTATTACCACCTAAAAGTTAATAATTCCCTATCGTCATGGAATTTCCAGCCAAGTAAACAATTTTTAAGTATCATTAACGAAGAAATGAAATGATATTTTATTGTTGCCTCTGCAGCAGATGCTGGCAGTGGCTCACCCTTACCCCTCAGTACTAGGAGTCCAGTGAGAGCCAACATGCAAGTGTGCAAGTCTTTGGGTGAGGTTTTCTTCTGACTTTGGAGACAGGAGACTCAACTGTTTCTGAAAGTAGGCTTCAACCAATAATTGACAGTAATCCTTTACCCCGTGGCTGGGATAAATCTGAGATATGATGTTCACTGTCTCTCAGATTCAACAGCCCCAGCTGCCTATAAATAACTTGATTTTTCCCTCTTCCAGGTCTCACTTCCCCCTCCTACAAGTTTATTTCCAGGTATATCACTTTGCAAATAAACTACTTGCACTCACATTTTTATGTGAGGGTCTCTCTTCTTGGGGATTACAACATAAAACAACCTCTTAGTGTATGAAAGAAAGCTAACAGACCTTCTAAGAATGTAAACTTAATAATTTCTGGAAATATGTGCAAAGAGTTTATAGACAACCCAAAAGGCATACAAACATCCCAGTTTAACATGTTAAGCGCTGATTTTTAAGGAGCCGATTTTGCTGGGCTTTCCGTTCAGGCAGAAACACGCCGACGACCACTCGACAGGTGTTGAGTTAAGAGTATAAACAAGCGCACAATGGTGCGGCCAATGCAAAACTTCATTAAAATGACATTAATTTTTTAACCTTGATACTGCTGGTCCCACACACCGATGTCGCCCAAACGAAAAGTCCCCTGCCAGTCCCTGGGGACTGACACCGCACTTAACATGTTAAACAACCTTTCCTCCCTACAGATTCTACAGGTTCAGGATGGCTGAGATCTTATTTGATTAAGATAATAGTTGGAAGTGTTCCACCAATTGTTCAGTTATGTTGAAAAACTTCCCCACTCCTTTCTGCATCATTGTTGGAAAAGAAGCATTATTATCTCAATACTTAATTCCTTTGTGCATAAAATCTAATCAAATTGAAACTAAGACAACTGCTGGCTTAAGCCTCTATATTTTAAGCAAAACAAATGTTCCTAGAAGGAGCAGTTTGCTAAGACTGGGTCCTTTGAAAAGCCACAAATGTGAATTTACAAGTGTTTTCATTTATATGTATTTTCATTTATGTATGACTTCCCTTGGATTTTTTTAAACTGCTGATGGCCTCAAATAACAATCGAGTAAAGTAAGGTACTTGTGGTCATTTCTTTTGAAAATCAAGTTGGGACTTCATACTGAAAGTCTCCATTAACTAATGCACACTGCTCCCCTTCCCTCCCCTCCTGAAAAAAGTTCTACTCAGTCTCCGTTTTTTTATTGTATTCTTTGCCATTACAATTTAGTTCCCTAATAACTCCCACCCACCCCCCTCCACAATCACCACACTATTGTCTATATCCATGAGTCCTTTTTCTTTTCAATTTTATAAGTATATTTTATTGATTATGCTATTACAGTTGTCCCATTTTTATCTCCCCTTCATTCCCCATCTCCCTGTACCCTGCCTCCCACCAGCATCCCCCGCCTTAGTTCATGACCATAGGTCATACACATGAATTCTTTGGCTTCTACATTTCCTATACTATTCTTAACCAACCCCTGTCTATTTTTTACCTACCATTTATGCTTCTCATTCCCTGTACCTTTTCCCTGATTCTCGCTCCTCCCCCTCCCCACTGAAAATCCTTCATGTGATCTCCATTTCCATAATTCTGTACCTGTTCTACGTGTTTACTTAGTTTGTTTTTGTTTTAGGTTCAGTTGTTGATAGTTGTGAGTCTGTTATTTTACTGTTCATAGTTTTGATCTTCTTTCTCTTAGATAAGTCCCTTTAACGTTTTCTATAATAAGGGCTTGGTGATGATGAACTCCTTTAACTTGACCTTATCTGGGAAGCACCTCATCTGCCCTTCCGTTCTAAATGATAGCTTGGCTGGATAGAGTAATCTAGGTGGTAGGTCCTTGCTTTTCATGACTTCGAATACTTCTTTCCAGCCCCTTTTTGCCTGTAAGGTTTCTTTTTGAGAAATCAGCTGATAGTCGTATGGGAACTCCTTTGTAGGTAACTGTCTCCTTTTCTCTTGCTGCTTTTAAGATTCTCTGCTTATCTGTAATCTTGGGTAATGTAATGATGATGTGCCTTGGTGTGTTCCTCTTTGGGTCCAACTTCTTTGGGAGTCTCTGGGCTTCGTGGAAGTCTTATTTCCATTGCCAGATTTGGGAAGTTCTCCTTCATTAGTTTTTCAAGTAAGTTTTCAATTTCTTGTTCTTCCTTATCCTCTTCTCCTTCTGGCACCCCTATGATTCGGATGTTGGAACGTTTAAAGTTTTCCCAGAGGTTCCTAAGCCTTCCCTCAGCTTTTAAATTATTGTTTCTTCATTCTATTCTAGTTGAATGTTTGTTTATTCCTTCTGGTCCACATTGTTGATTTGAGTCCTGGTTTCCTTCCCTTCACTGTTGGTTTCCTGTACATTTTCCATTTTTTGCACTTTTCATAGACTTTACTTTTTCCTCCATTTTGCTACCAGTCAACCATTTCTGTGACCATCCTAATTACCAGTGTTTTGAACTCTGTATCTGGTAAGTTGACTATCTCTTCATTGCTTAATTTTTGGAGTTTTGAATGTTCTTTCATTTGGGCATATATTTTTGTCTCAGCACAGCTGTTATGTCAGAAGGGGCAGAGCCTTACATATTCACCAGGGCGGGACAACCCCAGTTGCTTTGTTGTGGTGCTGTATGTAGGGGAGAGGTCAGAGAGGAAACAATACCACTTTCTGGGCACTAAGTGGCTTTCGGTCAGTTCCTCTGCTACCCACAAGCAAACTGGACCCTTCTGGTGCTGATTTCCCAGGTGGATGGGTTTGTGTATGTTCTAGGACCCTGTGGGTCTCTCCAACAATCTCTCCTGTGATGCTGGGCATTTCTCCTGCCACCGCAACCCCCACAAAATTTTACAGCCAGAGGTTTTGAAGCTTTATTTCCCAGTGCTGCAACCCTGGGTTGTGTGGCCTATCTCGCTCCCCAGTTGTTCCTCTCAGTTTATCCACAGGCAAATGCGGGACTGCCCAGTCTGCCAGCAGCCATCTCGCCCACCCAGTCCTCCAGTTGCTACCTTGCCATATGTCCTCTCCACTCAGACCACCGGTCTCCACCCCTCCTACCATTCTGGATGAATGTTTCTTCTTTAATCTTTGGTTGTCAAACATCCATACAGTTCAATTTTCTGGCAGTTCTGGTTGTTTTCTGTTTTTAAACTTGTTGTTGTCCTCCTTTTGATTTTGTGTGAAGGCAAAGTGTATCTACTTACACCTCCATCTTAGCCAGAAGTCCTCTTTTCCTTTTTTTACCCATCTGTTCCACTCACCAAATCTGACATCCATTAATTATAGTAAATGGATGAGTGTTAATTTGGCAGCATGCGACATAAAGAGCATTTCTTCTCTTTCTTTTAAAATTCCTTTGTAGACCCAAATTTCTGCCTTCTCTTCAAAAGTTTATTCTATTTTAGGATTCATTTCTTTTGCTTCTAAATTATTTTGGCCATCTCTTTGCTTCAAGTTAAATTATGTTGTCTTACTGTGTTGGTTATGGACATGTTCAAATAACAGAAAACCTTACTTACCAGAGTGGCTTCACAAATAAGAGGTTACTTTTTCTCATATAACAGGAAGGCCAGAGTAATGAGTTTCTAGTTTTCGTTTAATGGCTCAACAAATTCACTATACTAAATTTCTTGGAATTCCCAAACATTACATGCTTTTTATTCACAGCCTCCAGACCTTAGTTCCTGCAGTTTCCTCTATCCTCAACCCAACTCTACTTACTCATCCTGATTTGTCTGGTTGTTGCTCCTTAGGAAAGCATTCCTTTACTCTTTTATATCATTCTTTTATCTTACCAGGATTAAGTGCCTTTGCTGGGTGTCCCCAAATGATTCTACTTATGCATTATACCAGGGGCATCAAACTCATTTTCACCGGGGGCCAAATCAGTCTCACGGTTGCCTTCAAAGGCCGAGTGTAATTTTAGGACTGTATAAATGTAACTACGCCTTAACCAGGGGCAAGGAGCTCAGTGCTGCTGCCAGATAGAAACAAGGTGCTGGATAAAATAAAGTGGAAGGCCGCATTCGGCCCGTGGGCCTTGTGTTTGCCACCTGTGTACTACACTATATCATATATGCCTGTTTGAGCACCTATATCCCACATTAAACAGACTTTTATCTTCAGCACCTAGGACAGTGCCTACCACATATAAATTTGTGGAAGACTTGTTCAATGAATGGATGATTTGAACTAAAAACAAACAAAAAATCACAACTTTTTCATAAACATGGATTTCTCCTAACCCATAAACAATAATACATGTTTTTTACTCATACTTAGGAAACCAGATAGAAACACAACACATTTATACAACTACTAAAGGAATCATGTGAATGAGAACACCTGTTCTGGCAATGCACATTTATCCCGCAATCAACTATGACCCATGCTATCAATTTACAAGTGGCCAACAGTAAACTAGCTTCCATGAGTGAGCGAGTTTCCTAACATACAAGAAAACAGACTAAGCCAAAAAAATAAGCAAAACAGAAGAGACCATGGCTTGTAACACCTTTCCCAGTTGGCCAACCCACCCCCAGCCTCAAACAAGCACTGATGTGCCTTTTGTCCCTATAGATTTGCTTCTTCTAGAGTTTCATATAAATGGAATCATATAGTACATACTCATTTTGCCTGGCTTTTTTCATTCAACGTAATATTTTGAGATTTACCCATGTTTTGCATTTATCAGCAGTCCACTCCTTTTTAATGTGACTAGTATTCCACTGTATAAATATATTTGATTGTCCAATTACCTGAAGAATGTTTGGGTTACTTCTAGTTTACGTAAAGCTGCTATTAAACATTTATGAGCAAGTTTGACATAACCACTTTTAAAGCATAACTTGATTAAAACCATTTATATTTAATGCAGTTATTGATATTACTGAATTTTAATTCACAATCATATCATTTGTTTTCAATATTTTTTTGTTCCTTTCTTCCTTTGGATTAACTGAGCATACTTTAGTATTCATTTACTATCCACTATTGGCTAATTAGGCATACTTCTCTCTCTCTCTATTTTAAAGATTTCATTTGTTTATTTTCAGAGATAGGGGAAGGTAGGGAAAAAGAGAGAGAGAAATATCAATGTGTAGTTGCTTCTCATGTGGCCCCCGCCAGGGACCCAGCCTGCAACCCAGGCATGTGCCCTGACAGGGAATCAAACTGGTGACCCTTTGGTTCACAGCCCGTGCTCGATCCACTGAGCTACACCAGCCAGGGCCATACTTCTCTCTTTTTAAAAACTGGTTATAGAGAGAGAAGAAGGAGGAGGGGAAGAGAGAGAGATCAATTTATTGTTCCACTTTTTTATGTACTCATTGGCTGCTTCTTGTGTGAACTCTGACCAGATACTGAACTCACAACCTTGGAGTATCAGGGTTGACGTTTTAACCAACTAAACTACCCAGCCAGGGCCAGGCATACTTATTTATTTTAATGTTTACTTGTTGCTCTAGTTTTTATAATATTCATCTTTAACTCACATTCTACCATCAAATGATATTCTCCCACTTCACATTCCATGTGAACACTTTTTACCCTGAACAACATTGTACTCATCCTCTTCCCTGCTTTTATCCTTCATACTAGGGTTGTCACACATTTTACTTACATATGTTATAAAAACTTACAAAGTATTATGTTTTTTGTTCTACACAATTATCTTTTTGAAAGACAGAATTTGGGAAATTTTAATTTACTCATATATTTATCATTGCTTGCACTCTTCACCTCTTTGTCTAGATCAGAGCTATCATTCAATCCATTTTCCTTCCATTTAAAGATAACTCTTGTAGTATGTCAGCTAGCTAGTAACAAATTCTCTGGTTGTATTTGTCTGAAAAGGTTTTTATTTCACTCGCATTTTCAAAGGACATTTTCTTGAATGCCTATGATAATAGTTCTTTTTATTCAGTACTTTTAAAATGCTTCATTATCTCCTTGTTTGCATAATTTCTGATAAGAAGTCTCCATTGTTTCTCTGTATGTAATAATCGTGTCTTTTTCTTTGGTTGCCTTCAAAGGTATCTCTTTAACCTAGTTCTTAGGAATTATTATGTCTTGGTATTCTGTGTTGTGTCACTTTGTGTTTGTTGAGATTAATGAATCTGTTAGTTTATCATTTTATCAAATCTGGAAAATTTTCTATCATGATTTCTTACAATATTTTTGGCTCTACCCTCCTTTTAGGATGTCAACTACACTTTATTAAACCTGCTTAGTATTGTTCCACAGACCAGTGAATCACCTGACTGTTTTCCGTTCTCTTTCTCTGCTTTCTTATAAGATAAAGGCTACTGCTGTACCTTCGAGTTCACTGGTCTGTTCTTTTGCACTGTCCAATCTGTTGTTAAGCCCTTTTCATTTTTTTTTTGAATTTCAGACACTGTTATTTTTCATCCCTAAAAGTTCTATTTGGTTCTTTTTTATATCTTCCATTTATGTACTCGTTAGGTTTGTATTTTTCTTTAAACACATTTATTAGATATAATAGCTATTTTAACAACCTTGTTTGCTAGCTGCATCACCTCTGTCATTTCTCAACTCTGACTACGGGTTATACAGGACCTGCTTTGTGGCATGTATAGAAATTTCTTCTTGGATGCTGAAAAATATCAATGTTACACTATGGTGATGGAGTGTATGAAATCATTCCATAAAAATTTGGGCTTTGTTTTGGTAGTCAGTTATTTATAGACCCGTTTGATTCCTTTGAGGACTTTTCTGTCTTTAATATATAACAAACCCACTGGGTTCTTCACTGAATGCCTAGGGTACTCCAAAGGACCTTTCATTCACCCTGTTGGTCAGAGTTAAATATCTCCTGTGTAAGCTCAGGAATATTCTGTGAATAATTCCCTGATGTTCACTGCCTGGCATTATGGAGCTTCACTTCATGCGTTCATGACTTGGCATTCAGCAGACTCAAGGGGGCCTTGAAGTTCTTTTGTCTGCATAGGTCCTTTCTTTTCAGAACCTGGCCATGTAACTTCTTACTGCCTAACCCTTTCCAAAACCCAATCTTTGCCTCCTCAACAGAGTGAGGTTTCCAGGCTCTCATTAGGACCCTCTCCCTGCTCCTGAGGTACCAAAGTTGCTTCCAGGAAGGAAGCCGTAGTAGTTACAGAGCTCATCTCCTTTATTTCTCCTCTCTCTCTTTATGGTACAGCATCTATAAAGCAATGGGTTGTATATTTTAGTACAGCTTACTAGCTGTTTGTAACAAGAGGGTAAAGACTCCTTATTACTCCATCATGGCCAGAGATAGAATTCTTAATTTTTAAAACAAAATTAAAGACATATGTATTTGAGCAGATCGTATGAACTTAAAGAATAAATTATAAATGGATCTTTTTTTTTTAATACATGAACTACCTAAAAAGGGGTTAGTCATGCCAGAAGGACCAGTCGTATGATGAGACAGCTGGGGCTCTGAGCCACGTGATATCAGCTCCACCCTCATGGAGGGGGAAAGGGACTGGAGAAGTCTGATTACTGGCCAAACTCCAAAAAGCCCCTGCTATACCTAAGGTCAGTGGAGGTTACAGACTGGTGAATACACTGATGTGCTGGGAGGGTGGTGCACCCTGATTCCACAGAGAAAGAACATAGAAGCTCTATACTGGCACCCTCCCAGATTTTGCCTTATATGTATATTTCTTTATCTGGCTGGTCCTAAATTGTATCCTTTAAATAAAAACTATCATTGTAAATATAGCACTTTACTGAGTTCTGTGAGTAGTTCTAGCAAATTATCAAACCTGAAGTCGGTCATGGGAACTTGCAGCTGGCATCTGACTTGGGACCTTACTGGTCACTGTACCATTAAAACCTATGGAATCTGATGCTAACTCCAGGATACTGAAGTCAAAACTGAGATATTTATGTTGCAAAAAAAAAAATTGGCAAATAATTGACATCAAAATAAAGAATTGCTATAAATCAATAAAAACAGATAACCACAGCCCTGGCTGGTGTAGCTCAGTGGTTTGAGTGCGGGCTGCGAACCAAAGGGTCACAGGTTCGATTCCCAGTCAGGGCACATGCCTGGGTTGTGGGCCAGGTCCCCAGAAGGGCCACGTGCGATGTAACCACACACTAATGTTTCTCCCCATCTCTTTCTCCCTCCATTCCCTTCTATCTAAAAATAAATAAATAAAATCTTAAAAAACAACAACAACGACAACAACAAAAACAGATAACCACAAAGAAAAATGGGGAAGGCTATTATAAAAAAGATGATTTACAGAAGGGAAAATGGAATAGCTGAAAAACACAAAAAAATGTTCAACTTTATCATTGTAACAATAAGAAAACAAATTCACAACCACATTATCAAAAAAGGAAAAGTCTGACAATACTAAGTGTTGATTATCTAGATAAATGGGAAACCTCGTACATTGCTGGCAGCATATAAATTGACAAAGCAAGAGCAAACTGGCTAAAACAAAACTTTACACACCCTTCGGTCCAGCAAATCTACCTCTAGACAAAGCTGCATCATTACTCTTAATAGCACAAAATATAAACCTAAAAATCAAATTTAAAAAAAAAATTACAGTATGTTCATGTAACAGAATACTTATATAGCAGTTCAAGTAAATAACTAAAATAACATGCACCAACAGGGATATATTTCAAAAATAGTACTGACGGGGAAAATAAGGAAGTTGCAGAGGAATGAGTACAGCATTATACCATTTACATATAAAGTTTTAAAGAGTATCAATCCATACCATGTATTGTTTATCGACACATAAACATATACTCAGTATAAAACCGTCTGTGGGAATAAACTCCTAAATTTAGGACAGTGGTTGCCTGTGGGAATGGAGGAAAGAGAATCAGGACAGGAGTAACAACACAGAGGGCTTTAAACGAATCTGTTATTTTAATATTTTAAAAAGTAAAAGCAAAGCAAGGTTATTGAAAGAAAAAGACACACCCTAAATAAGTCCAGAGCTCTAGGGATTAAAAAAAATCATAAAAATCTTTCAGGAAAGAAAAGAAACTCACTTATGAAGGAACAAAACCAGACTGACAGATTTCTCATCAGCAACAGTGGATTCTAGAAGATAAAAGGGCAGGATCATCAAAGTTCTGGAGGGAAGTTATTTGAACACCGGAAAACTGTATTCAATCTAAACAAGCACTCAGAACAGGGGGAATATAAATCTATTTTCGGACATGCAAGAACTCAAAGTTCACCACCTACAAATTATATTTGAAAAAGAATATAACAGAGCAAAAGAATTAATCTAAGAGGATAAATGTGGGAATCAAAAATAGCGGTAATCAAACAAACTATTAAAACATACCATTTAATTTAAATAATTGTTGAGAAGCATTAAAATAAATGAAGGACAATATAAAACTAAAATCTCAAGTAGTTAAAACATGGTAGGTTGGATGTGGCACTAAGGGGCAGGGGCAGGGAAAGAGACTATTAAGATTCTTAGATTAAAGCAATTAATTGTGCTCTAGTATCTACCTTAGAGAAAAATGGGAAAAACCTCCCAATATTAATTTCCTTGTAGATAAGATTATTTACTTTATTAATAATTCTACCTGAGGAAATATATAATTTATTCACGTGGTAACATTTTGTCTTTCAAGATGATGGAACTATCCTTCACTAATTAAATGGCCTGAGATCAGACTTTAATTATAACTCAAGTACCATTACAGGTTTGAGTTACTATATAATGTCTAATAGTATTTTTAACAGTTGGAGAAACAGTCACCCCTAATATGGACTTCAACTCAAATAAATATTTCTGCTAGAAAATCCTTCAAATTAATCACGAATTACTTAGTAACTACCACACAAATGACACACATTTACTTGCCTGCTCCCCATCTACATAATACTCTCAATCCACACAATATATTTTACTGTTTCTCAATGTAGATACATATCTGTTTCTCAATTTAGAATGGCATTTCAATTTATTAAAGTTCCATTTCTTTCTTTGTAGGGATGGGGGAACATAAAGAATATCTAACAACTAGCAAATCTTTACCCAGAACAAAGCAATCTCTAAAATCACAACAAAAAATTTTTTTACAAATGAAAATGACAGAATACCTCAATTTAAAAAGCTTTACCTATGAAAGAATACAATTGAACACCAATGTCAAGGAAGTTTAATAAAGTTAATTATCCTAAGTACATAAATAACATCATAAAAAACCACCCTTAACAAAATATGTGAAATACATATTTAACATATGTATAGTAACTTAAATAACTGACAAAACAAAAAAAAAACTGTCAAATGAGACACACTGCCATAATCTGTTTATTCAAAGTAAGCTTTTAGTGAGTTACAAATTAACACAGCTTGGTCTACAAACAGTGCTTGTGTATGTTTATAGGAATTCTGTATTTTTAAAATTAGAGAATCACACCCTTCCCCCCAAAACCCTGAACTTTTGTGACAATTTCTTTCCACAATAAATGGAACCATTAACTGCCCACTCTCTAAGCCAGCAGCCTGGAAATCACACTAAACTCTTCTTACTCACAGACCCTTCACATCAATCCATTCACTATGTCCTTGTCAATTCTACCGACAAACCTCAGATCTAGCCTTTCTTCTCACTTCCCACAGCCACTGCCCCAATTCATGCCTCACAACAACACTGTAACAGTCTCTAGCTGATTCCCTCACCTCCAAGGTGACCACTCTGCTTTTCGAACAACTCAAAAAATGTTAGTTTCAGAAATAAAAATTTCAGGTCACACCTGGCGGAGATGATACAAAAACAACTCAGAGAAACTGAACTGGGATTACTTTGTTTACTTTTAGTTTAATTTTTGTTTAATTTTGTTTAATTACTTTGTTTAATTTCCCTGAGATGTCTTGGGAACTATAAAAGAAAAACATTTTAAAACTGTATTTGAAGATTCCTATAAAAAGTAATAAACTTAGAAAACAGAGGTTAACACATAGGGTTTGGCACGCAGTGAAGACATGGTATGACCATAGACTCTAAGAAAGGAATTATTATAATACCCAAGATGGGGAGGACCTGGGAAGAAACACCTGAAGAAGGAAAGGGAAGAAGGAAAATACGTGGAGGGAGGGAGGAGATTCAGCAGCATGTGCTATCTTTATAAGCAATATCCAATCTCTAGCAAGTAAAAGATGGGAAAATAGTAAAAAATACGTCAAATATTCATTATTACTAATTGGAAATGTGACATTTATTCATTCAACTAACATTTGAGTGCCTACAATATATGCTAAGTACTACACTAGATTCAAAGTGAAATAAGGCGAAATGAATTCTTTATGGAACTTACAGTCACTGAAATGTTGCCTTCATGTAATGCACTTTTTTTTAACTTTAAAGAAAATACTTTAAGGCATTTATAACTTACATGCCCCAATCTAATTTTCTCACATAGTCTAAAGTTCCTTAATCACAAATCTTTTAGAAACCTAATGCCTAAAGTTAACAATTGCCTGTACAATCCAGAATGTATCACACTTCTATGCCTTTTCCCATGCCGTTCTCTACCTGGAATGCTTTTCCATCTCCTAATCAACCATTTAAATTTCCACAATAACCACAGTGATGCTTCGATACGCCCTGGGAAAAGTTAGGTACTTGTTCTTTCATTTTCTCAAGGCAGTTATACTTCTATATAATTGTTTGCATAACTAGATTCATGCAAACATGGTCATGTAAACATGACAAATATATGCTATAAGAGACACTTTAGAATCAAAGACACAAGGAGGTTAAAAGGATGGAAAAAGATATATATATATACACCATGAAAAGCCGTAACCAAAAGACAGCTGGAGTACCTAGCTATACTAGTACCAAGACAAAACAGACTTCAAGACAAAAATTGAGCCCTGGCTGGTGTATCTCAGTGGATTTAGCGCTGGCCTGTGAACCAAAGGGTCACAGGTTCGATTCCCAGTCAGGGCACATGCCTGGGTTGCGGGCCAGGTCCCCAGTAGGGGGCACATGAGAGGCAACCACACATTGATCTTTCTCTCCCTCTCTTCCCCTCTAAAAATAAATAAATAAAATCCTTAAAAATAAAAAACAAAAAGTAAAGTTTGGCAAGACTTTAATGGGAATATAAATTAAGCTCCATTGTATTTCTGATTAGACAAAGTTCTTTAAAGTGTTACAGTCTTGCTATATCTAAAACACCAAAAGCAAGTTACAATTTGGAAAACTCATTCTAATTTTTTTCCCTAAAAGGTTTTTAACATTGAAACACTGAGGAAATGGCAATTAGATATATTTGCAGAGCCAACTGAGGATGCAAAGTAAATTCCCTGAAATATGCACCATTCCAAGTGCGAAAGCTTCCTAACCAACACTGTACTTTCCCTATAAAACAATGACTGATGTTCAAGGCACAAACACTGGTGACATATAACTAAGCTATTC
This sequence comes from Micronycteris hirsuta, assembly GCA_004026765.1. Classification (NCBI taxonomy): domain Eukaryota; kingdom Metazoa; phylum Chordata; class Mammalia; order Chiroptera; family Phyllostomidae; genus Micronycteris; species Micronycteris hirsuta. Next base: position 51,718 of record PVJI01000797.1, on the reverse strand, counting down.
TCTAGCAACCCTCTGTTCCATAACCTATGTAAATCTTTTAAGTTCTACCTTCAATTAACATATCCTTTGTCACCTTAGTACATGGCACCACCACTCAACCAACCTTACCTTCACCAACACCTGGGGACTGCATCTCCAAATGAGATCTTAGATGAGACTCTGAGGCCAGTATACCGGCAATTATTACAACATTTCTTACCCTGCCAAGCTCCATCTCAATTGGCACCCCATGCCAGCCTTGCCTTATGACAATTAGGCAGTAGAAGCCACGGTTATCCTTGAGTGAAAGAAATTAATTCAATGCTATGTCATCACCCTATTAATAACAGAAAAGTTTTTAGATTCACCTCAGCTAAAAAAAGGAGTAATAGTAAGAGTTAGTTGTATGTAAAACTGCGTAAATATTGAGGAAACTACTGCTCAATTATTTTCATTCACAGGACATTTTAGGCACTTAATTTGTATATTCTGGTTCTAAAATAATCTCAAACACAAAGATAACCATCTGATAAACATCTCTTCACTAAAACAAAAATCATTTTTTTCCTAAGGTAAAAGGCCAGATAGTAAATACTTCAGGTTTCAGCGGCTAAACCTACAAGTTCTTTGCCACAATCACGCAACTCTGCTGCTTTAGTGTAAAAGCAACCATAAACAATACGTAAACAAACTAACACGACTGTACCAACAACATTTTATTTACTAGAACAGGCCACGGGCCAGAGTTAGCCACAGGCTGTAACGTGCCCACTCCTGCAGTTGGACTGTCACAGACTCGGCTTCCACTTCCAATTACATGCATTCATTTTAAATACAGTATTACATCTAATGAACTGGGACACAAAATCTGTTAATTCAAAGGACAGCACTAACGGACAAGTCAATCACTTCCAATCATCAATAGAAAGAATGTCATTCTCTTATGTTGGGCAAATCTTTATTTAGAAGTTTATAAGATTTAATTCTAAAATGAAGTTTTAAACAGAGGACCAAATCAGAGGGAAAAAACTATTCACCTCATAAACATTCTTCCCTGCCCTCAAGGAGTTTACAGTCTCAAGGCTAGACAGTAAGTACAACAAGTGTTACGTGCACTGTGATATAAAACCTATATAAGGCAGCACATAAGGGGTGTGGAAGCAGAACTGGTTAATTTAACTTGAGAGACAGAAGAAGCATGGAAAAAAAAATATACAGAGCACTTGATGCTCACGGAGCAGATTAACGATGGACAGTAATACAGTGAGCAGGCAAGGGAAGGAAGATAGGGAGAGAACTCAGACAGGAGGAAGAGGAAAAGGCATAAAGATGTGGAACAACCTTTCATTTCTTCAGAGACCTGCGAGCAGCTCCACATGACTCAAACAGCAGCAATGGCAATAGAAAAGTGAAGTTGAATAAAAAAGAGGATAATGAGACACTCAAGACTCCAAAAAAAGAAGGTATATCAGAGGTTAAGGTGTAGGATGGCTTCTTAGCTACTGATTTGGGTGAGCTGGTGGATGACTGTAATATTCATTGTAAAAGGTAAGTCAGGATTAAAAGTAAACAAAAGCAGCAACTCAATTTTCCTTCTGTAAGGTCTCTTAGAAGACTACTTAAAAAAAATTTTTTTATCCTCACCCAAAGACATTTTTTCATTGTTTTTTATAGAAAGAGGAAAGGAGAGAGAAACATCTATGTGAAAGAGAAACATTGATTGATTGGCTCCCATAGATGGCTGGACCCAGGATCAAACCCACAACCCAGGCATATGCCCTGAGTGGGAATTGAACCCGCAACCTTTCTGGTGTACAGGACGACTTTCCACCACTGAGCCGCACCAGCCATGGCTAGAAGACTACTTTTCTTTTTTCTGAGATATAACTGACACATAACATTATTTTCAAAATTTGTACATACTGCAAACTGATTACCACAATAAATTTTAGTTAACATACATCACCACACAGTTACAAATTTTTTCTTGTGATAACTTAAGATCTACTCTCTTAACAACTTTTTCTCCTTCTTCCTCTTCTTTTTTTTTTTTTTAGGAGTTTAAAGTGAAAAAGAGTTTGTTGGTGAAGCAGTGACACAGAGAGTGGCTACTCCACAGACATAGCAGACCTTTCAACAACTGCTTTTTTTTTTTTAAGATTTTATTTATTGCCTTGGCTGGTGTAGCTCCATGGATTGAGCATCAGCTTGCCACCCGAAAGGTCGCCGGTTCCATTCCCAGTCAGGGCACATGTCTGAGTTGCAGGCCAGGTCCGTAGTACTGGGGCGCGAAAGAGGCAACATGTTTCTCGCCCTCTCTCCGTCCCTTCCCCTTTCTCTACAAATAAAATAAAATCTTAAAAATTAAAAGAAAGATTTTATTTATTTACTTTTAGAGAAAGGGGAAGGGCAGGAGAAACAGAGGGAGAGAAACATCAATGTCTGGTTGCCTCTCACACACCCCCTGCTGGGGACCTGGTCCACAACCCAGTATGTGCCCTGACTGGGAATTGAACCGGCAACCCTTTAGTTTGCAGGCCAGCACTCAATCCATTGAGCCACACCAGCCAGGGCTCAACAACTTTTAAACATACAATACAGTATAATTAACTATAGTCACCCTATATAAGTTATATCCCCATGATTTATTTATTTTATAACAAAGTTTGTACCTTTTGATCACCTTCTCTATTTCATTTTTTGGTAGGAGACTACTTTCAAGTTCTTTTTGTGATTACCAAAGAAATACATAACTAGCATAGAAAATAAAAAGTGGAAAGAATATTAAGAAAAACCAAGGAAAAAATAAATACCATTAAGCCTACATTCCAGGAAAGGATTAAGATAAACATGTACAAATACAGGAGGGAAAGCATATAGATAGACTACAAAACTAAATAAATTATAAAACAATACAAAGCTAAACCATTTATAAAACAAAGTTCACTAACGTATAATACCATTACATAGTACACATTATACTTGCTCATATGAGAATTAAAAAAACAAACAAAAAATCTTATTGCTTCATTGTCTATCTTTGCTGCTAAACTTTGAGCTCTGTAAGGGAAAGGATCTTACCTATTTTACTCATTAATGAATCCGCAGAATATAAGCATGTCTGGCATATAGAAGGAAATCAACCAACATTTGTTGAAAGAACAAATCATTTTTTTTTAAATGAAGGCCCAGATTATACTCTCAAGCAATAGTTAATTCTATAAAAATTCTAACATAAAAAGAAAATAGATAATAAATACCCTGGTACTCTTTGTAATGGGATCTACTACACAACAAAACAGAAAAACCATAAAAATCATCCAGGCATATATTAACACTATACTCATCAGTTAGACGGCCAAAGAAATTTTCTTAAATTCAAGAACACACATAAATACCTTCCTTGAATACATGCTTCAGGTTAAACTGTACTTTGGGTACTGACTGCTCTTACATTTTCACACTGCATGTGATTGTACATCTCACCAAAAAACTGTCATAGGTCATTTTAATCTATTGATTTATAGATTAGAATTCACTTAATAAAGTCCCGGAAAAAAATATTAGTTTTTGGTGATAGTAACAAGCTCTCACTTCACCTACTTCTTACTAGATTAGAAAATCCTTGAAAGGACCTGTGTTTCATCTGTTTTTTAAAAATAATCCCCCACAAGGTTTATTGTACTTGCATATAGCAGATACTTAATACACATATTAAGTACTGAAGTAGCTAATAAATGTTCACCTTTCTTAAGAGCTGAGAATTTAACATAAACTTCAAGGCAAATGTCTTATTAATGAAAAAACAAGTTAGTCAATTTGCATTAACAGGCCCAATTTAGCCAGAAAAATCCTTCTGTCCCTGTTATCTCCAATCCTGGGACAATGCCAGCAACCTCCCTCTAAACCTCCATTAACTTTTGATTACCTCAATTCTGTGACATACCAAAAAGGACGGAAGAAATACATTTCTATCCATCTAACAAATGTCTAAAGAGTATTTATTTATCAAAGGTGGAAGGGCCCAAACTGGTTTTTTCCCACCAAACCAGGTTCTGAGTCCAGCAGTACTACCACCAATGGTCCACCTCTGTAGACCCACACGAGTCCCAGCTCACATACCTGGTAAGATCTTTTGTTTAAAGCAACAGATGGTGGTTCCCCTTATGACAAAGTCACCTTTTTACTTTAATGCTCCTAAGAAATTACTGTCACACAATTCAATTAGCAGCAGTAAGGAAGAACCTAAGTTACAGCCACAAATAGAGTTAAATATAAAAGATATATTCTCTTATACTTGACATTTTGGTTTTAACAGTTAAACCCCAAATTATTAATAAATGAAAAAAGAAATCAAACCTAAAATTGTTTTAAAAAAATAAAATCTTAAAAACAATACCAAACCAAAAAATACCTAATGATTTAAGTTCTTTAATACTATACAAATAACTCAGTCAGCCACAGTATAAACTACTGGAATCATAACACATTATCCATACATAATTTAATAGACTGTTATTAGATGTAAGTAATGTCTCTAACAATACCATACAAAGACTATCTTTAAAGAATGAAAAACCATATTTTCCTCTTTAATTAAAAAGAATGTTGTCTGCAGGAGAGGAAAGATGCTTGGGAGCCTTGAGAGTTGGTAATCCCACAAAGTCAATGACCACTTTTATTTGTGTCCTGATCTCCTGGTCATCCACCTCCAGTCAAGAGGAAGCTGAAGAGCGCAGAGAGAGCACATAATTTGGAGGGCTAAAGTAGACTGTGAGGGAGGGGGGATATAACAGCACCTTCAGCCCTGGCCAGGTGGCTCAGTTGGTTGGAGAGTCATCCCATACACCAAAAGGTTGAGTGTTCAATTCCCAGTCAGGGTGTGTAGTGAAGGCACCACCAACCCCAATCAAACTCATATCACTGTTTATCTCTCCCTACTCTCAGTGTCTCTTTCTCTAAAGTCAATAAAAACATATCCTTAGCCCTGGCTGGCACAGCTCAGTGGATTAAGTGCAGGGCTGCGAACCAAAGCATCGTCAGTTCAATTCCCAGTCAGGGCACATGCCTGGGTTGCAGCCATGTCCCCAGTATGGGGTGTGCTAGAGGCAACCACACGTTGATGTTTCACTCCCTCTCTTTCTCTTTCCCTTCCCCTCTCTCTAAAAATAAATAAATAAAATCTTTAAAAAAATAAATAAAATAAAATAAAAACATATCCTCAGGTGAGGATTTTAAATTAATTAATTAACTATTAAAAGAAAGCACTTTCAGATGGCACACTATTTTCCTAGTCCACCAAGTATCAACAAGAAAACTATATTTTTTGCTGATAATTTCAGCATATAGGTGGACTTTTCAAGTAACAATCTAAATAACACCAACGGTTGGCTAGCTGTATATACTTGAAATCAATCTCTGCACCTTGGTTTTTGTCCCTACAAAATAAAGGCAAAATAGATGCACAAGTCCTTTCTTTCTAAGCCCTTAAATGCAAAGATAGTCTCTAGAACACCATCTAAAGCACAGAACCTCTAGAAAGGTTCCCAAGCTTTCTAGGTTCATGGTACCCTCAGTATTTTAGTAATCTTTTCTTTCATAGCAACCCTAGGCCAAGAAATAATAATAGTTCCACTTATGAAGCTGTTAGTGGCCACTTGAAAAACAAATCTATCTTAGCTGAAAAGAACATTCATTCTTAAATAACCACAATTACTACTTATAGAACGTGTAATATGGTTGGGCACTGCACCAACTTCTCAAACCCTGGATTCAGATTGGACACTGCTAATTTCCTGTTCCACAATAATTTTCATGCAGTATTTGTGTTTTATCATGGAAACCCTCAAAACTCACAAAGATGTCACTGGAAGGAATGCAGCACAATCTAACTTTGAAACCATGAACTCTCTCAAGCTAGTAGTTCACCTGGCAACCAAGAGAGATCAAGTATTGCTCTACCTCCCTCGAAAATTTAAACTAACTGGCAATTCCCTGTGGTGCCTTGGTGAAGTTTGGGAGACATGGTCCTATAGCCCGGTATTACATAATTTTGTGGCTTGGAGTCAGATCTGGGTTGTAAATCAGATTCTACCAGTAACTGTATAATCTTGGGCATTAAACAGATGAATCAATCTCTTGAAACTTAGCTTCTATGCCTGTCACATAGCAATAATAGAGCAACCTCAGGTAATATTTGTAAGGAATGATGAGATATGTACACACAGTAAATCCTCAATAAATGGCAGCTATTATAATATCATTAAAATTGAACAAGTAGTTTATAAAAACCAAATTTAATAATCGACTCTGTGGGGATGAAAGAAACATTCTAAGCTGAAACCACAATGACAAATTAAAACATAAATATTTAGGGGGAAGATCATAAAGTGCTTAAATAGGGGCAATACAGTGAACTACAGTCTCCTCCGAAGGATGTCATAATGTTGACACACTCATCACAATAAATGACTATGTAAAAAGTACGGAGCTGGCAACTCAGAAAATACAAGTATGTTAAATATCACCTTTTAAGGGATAACCACACTAGGAAGGAAAGAAAAGTTTTATAAACTAGGCCTCTTTAAATAACATTAAAAACTATCTTTTAAAAATACTTAAATTTATATAGAGCAAAACTCATTTATTGTAATAGACTTTTCGTCAAGAGCACAGTAGCTCAATATATCTGCTCAAACCCTTCTCACATGCTAAAAATCTATCATTTCAATTCCAAATACACTCATGCGTCTTCCCACAAACTTCTATAATAAAATTTGTAACCCAAGAGTATTTGTAGATACTGGGTTTATGAAAAGAGTTTTGAAACATTTCATTTGATCCTGATATTATCTCAATTTACTGAAAAAACCGAGGTCCACAGTAATTAAGTAACTTGCACTACAACGTACCCAATACACTAAAACCCATCTTCCTAGTACACCACAACTCCTTCCCAAAAGACTCAGTTCAAATCTTGTCAGTTGGACCAGTATTATTTTATCAGCTATTTCAAGTAGGTTAACATCATCAAAGGCCTGAAAATGAAAATCTTTGCCCCGTACAGCAACAGTGTTTCACCTGCAGACTTTTCATTTGCCACGTATCCTGAACTGTGTAATATTAATAATTATTCTCGGGTCACCTTATGACAAGATCTATTTTACAGTTGCAGCTATATCAATGATAATGCAGTGGCTGAGCCCACCTGTATAATATTTCAGCCCATATTATTTCCCACTTTTTACTTAGCTGGTAACACATTATTCAACTCTAGATAGAAAGATAACATGAAGTATTAAGTTGACTGATACCTTTTCTTCTGTTATTAATATAAGAAAAATACAGTGGTCAAAGTACTTAAAAGAAATGGAGGGGTAAGCAATCTTGCATACCATCCAAAATACCATAGCATCGCAGAAAGTCTATACCTGCCTTTCAACCTGGTCCAAGTAAATTCCAAAAATAACTTACTTATCAGCAATCCTCTTCCCCAAATTCCCACATTCCTCTCTAAGATTATTATCATTTCCCAAGGTATCCTAAAAGCAACTTACTAAGGCATTTGACTTCACAATGCCTATTTCCTTAAAAATTGAATGTAAATATAATTTGATAATAAAAATTACTATATTGGGGAACTTAATTTTTTAAGAACTTCTGCAGGAAGTATATAATGTCTATATAATACACTAATCATTCTCGTATTTTATACTATATAAAAAATTAGCCTTTTATGTGCCAGTTTGTTAAGGTTAGAGACTTGGGCAGGTAAAAGATAGAGGCCTGCACCATAACTACTCTATTAAGTTGGGTCTCTGGTAACCATAATATCATTTTCTCTACAGGTAATATTTTAAGAACTTGACACTTAGGCCCTTCCTAGCAATGTAAATACATAGTTAAGAGAAACTTCATTTCCACGGAGAATTGAAGAGCGAAAAGAAACAGCACTCTTGTACAATAGTCAGTCCACTATGACCATCGAATACGGACAAAAAAAAAAAAAAAGAATGAAGGAAAAAAAAGACCTATTTGGAAAACGTTTCTTCTCCAGTCAGGGGCTGTTCCCAGATAAAGGCACTGATCAGAGTTCAAGAAAAAAAACCTTCTCTAAGGGCAGAAATATGCCAGAAATGGAAAGGCATGGATCGGAAATAAATAGAGAGTGAGTGCCTGCGCTCAGTGTGAGTGCTGGAGGCAGCAGGCGCAGCGCTGAGATGCTCCAGCGAAAAGAACCAGCAGCAGCAGGAAGTTTCAATGGGGCCCGGTAGAGCATGCGCCCTGCACCCGCGCGGTGGCCTTATGTGGAAGGAGCACCACTTGCGAACACCAATAATAGACCAGCGGCACCAGAGAGAAACATGAGCAACAAGCACCTCTTCAACTGTTTCCCCCTCCGTCTGAGCCCCTCCTCCAGCCTACATACTAACTAACCACCCCACCCCACCCCACCCCACCCTGCAAATGGGAGGGCGACTTCTCCTTCCCCTAAGCCTCGCTGCCAAGATGAAGGGGGAAGGGACTGGAAAAGTGGGGAGATGCTTTTCTATGCGGGGGTGTGGGGGGGGGAGAGGGAGAGGAAAACTATGGGGGAGGAGAAATTAACCCTCTGCGCTCCAAAGTGGAGGTGAACCGACTTAGTCCCCCAAACCGAGAATGGATAAGGACCCCTCCTCCCACGGGGGAGGAGCAAATCTCCATAGTCGGAGGAGTTTGGGGGGTTAAACTGGCCCCCCAGGAGAAGCGAAGAGGGGCGAGAGCCGACACTCTCGGGGGAGTTTCCACTAGAGGGAGGGAGAGCTTAAGTGTCCGCTGGCCCCCGCCCACCCAGGTGGAGAGAAAGGGGGCGCCCCTAGAAGATGAGCCCAGCCTCCCCCGAGATGGTCGAGAGGATGGTGGGAGGAGGGGAGGGATAGCAAGCGAAGGGAGAGGAGGAGGAGAAAAGCGCAAAGCTGGCCGGAACCTGCTCTCCCCTTCCCCCGCCGCCGAGAGGGATACGGGGTGGAGAACCAGCCTCTGCCGCGGGGTAGCAGTCCCTGGGGCGGCGGATCAGCACAATGACCCCTCCCCGCCCCCAGCCCACACCTAGCCCGCGACGCCCCCACCTCCGATCAGCGCCTGGCCGAGTGGCCCTAGGGGGCCTCCGCCCCGCCTCCCCACTGCCCAAGACCCGAGGACACAGGGCAGAGTAGACTGGCCGGGCGCAAATGCACCCCAAGAGGCAGAAAGAACCTCGGAGGCCCGGAGCGTCTACGAAGAGCTGAAAGGAGAAGCGTGCAAAGGCCGCTTCCCGCCGGGCGTTCGGGCCCCTCGCATACCTTCTCCGTTGCCGACGTCCCGCGGCGGCGCCTGCAGCACCCGCTCCAGCTCGGGGAACGGCAACTCAGGCAGATCGAGCAGCGGCCCGTAGCGCTCTAAGAAGGAGCACACTACGGCGAAGTTGGGGCACGAACCCGGGCAGCCCTGAGGAGCCATCGACGCTGCCGCTGCCGCCGCCGCCGCCGCCATTTTGAACTGGAGGATGGAGGAGGAGGCGATTCGGGGGTGGGGGGGAGCTGGGGTGCCGAGGAATGGCAAGGCAGCTTTGCAGACGACAGGAGGCGCTAGCTATTGGACTCCCCTGCCAGATCCGAGCTTCTCAGGCACGGCGCCGCGATCCCACAATACAACGGCGGCCGGGAGCAGTCGAGAACGGAGTCAGAGGGGGAAAGAGAGACGCTCTGTGCCTTTCACTTTCCTCCCTCTTCCCGCCCCCTTCCCCTCCGAGTATTTCGCCCCTCCCACTTTGCGTTCGCCACAGCCTCGTGTGACACAAGGAATGAAAACAAGGAAAGCCGGGCAGGGAGGCGGGCTGGAAGTTGGGGGCGGGACTTTTGAGGAACGAGGACCAATAGACTCTGAGAGGGCGGGGTTTCGGGCGCTGACAGTGGAAAGGCTTATTCTGGGCGGGGCGAATGCGGGGCGGGGGGAGCGTCTCAGCCAGTGGGACAGAGCCAGCTGAGGTGAGAAGTAAAACGCGGAGCGGTTTGGGATCGCAACTCCGTGCGGAGAGTGCTTTGGGTGAGTTTGGTGGGGACTCCGAGAACTGAAACAAGGCCACGAGGTGGTGAGGGAAGTTAAGAAGGGTGAATCAGAAGCAGAGAAAAAGAGAAGAATTGGAGGGGGGTGAAAAAGCGTGACTGTGGGAGCAGATTGGAAAGGGGAAAGGTAGAGAGGAGCCCTTAATTAGGGGTCGAGATGGCACCTGTGTTAGGAGTCTGCGGGAGTTTGCCGCCTGCTGGGGTGCAAAAGTCGCAGCTTTGCTTTCGGGAAAACAGGGTCTGAGGGCTCTAGGGGACTAGGGCCTGAAGGAACAAGGGCCCTGCGGGGATCACCGGTCAGAGGGGTTAGGGCCCTGCCAGGAGATCAGAGTCTGAAAGGACCAGACTCTGTTGAGGACCAAGGTGTGAGAGGACTGGCTTCTGCTGCGGTTGCCAGGGTGTAAGGGAGAGCGGACCTGTTGAGGCACCGGGTCTGAGAGGATAGGTTCTACGGGGGGCCAGGGCAGAGGGTGGGCTATGACTCAGTCACTACGAGGGCAGAGCTTGATAGAAAATTTGGTGGAAGAGCAAAAAGTTTGAGTAACAGGGTTCCACTTCGTTGCGGGCAGCAATGAGCGTTCTCCCACACAGAATCTCTGAAAACCAACAATAATGCAAAATGGAATGTACAGCTTGAGATGCAATGTGCCTTATGGTTAGTAGCCTGAGCTTTAGATTCAGCCAGACTTGAATCCTAACAGAACACTTCATAACATTGCAGGATATTCTTCATTTCTTTGAACCCCTGGAAAGTGGGGGGTGATAATAGTACCTACATATTGGGAACATAAAAAATGCTTACCACAATTAAACATTGAATTTTGTTCTGCATTTCTCCGTAAAAAGGGGAAAACCATAATGGTCTATATCATTCTCATTAAGAAAGAATAGTCATTTATCAAGAGAGAAAATTTTTATTCTGAGAGGCATTTATTTCCCAGAATACTGAGTCCTAATATACAAACCCCTTTTAAAGGGGGGAAAAAGTTCTTTTGAAATATATCAAATGCTTTTGAAAATTTCAGTTAAGAAACACTGATGTAAGAAATTAAAGCCTATACAACAATGTAAATGTACTTCATGCCATTGAATTATACACTTAAAAATAGTTAAAATGATGTTACTCGTATATCCCTAGACCTGGGGGCCTGAAGCCCAGCTTTAGGAAAAGCTGACTCAGGCCCTGGCTGGGCAGCCAGATGGTTAGAGCATGGTTGCAATGCCCAAGGTTGTGCTTTCTGTCCCAGGTCAGGGCACATGCAAGAATCAACCAATGAATGTATAAATAAGTGAACAACAAGTCAATGTTTCTTTCTCTCTCTCTTAAATCAATTTTAAAAAGCTGACCCATTTTTTAAAAGTTTTTATTGATTTTTAGGGAGAGAGAGAGGATGGGGAGAAACACCGATTTGTTGTTCCACTTATTTATGTATTCATTGGTTGATTCTTTTTTTTTAAGATTTTATTTATTTATTTTTAGACAGAGGGGAAGAGAAGGAGAAAGAGGGAGAGAAATATCAATATGTGGTTGCCTCTCATGCGCTCCCTGCTGGGGACCTGGCCCGCAACCCAGGAATATGCGCTGATTGGGAATTGAACCGGCGGCCCTTTGGTTCGCAGCCTTCACTCAATCCACTGAGCTACACCAGCCAGGGGTTGGTTGATTCTTGTATGTGCCCCAAACTGTGATTGACCCCCAACCTTGGCATATTGAGATAACACCAACTTAGATACCCAGCCAAGGCCCCAAACACATTTTTAACAACTTTGCAGCAAGACAGAAAAAATCCTTCATAAAATTCTTACCTAATTGACCTTAAATAAAACTTAGGTACACAATATTAAATCATATCTTTGCTAAGGAATTTTGATGGAAAAAGTCTTCAAAGGAAAGACTTAATTATTTTATTACATGAACCTTACTCTCTATCCCCTTCCTTTCTATTTCTTTGCTTTCAGCTTCTCCAGCACCTCACCTATACTCATCCATGGGGTTGCAAAATAACATTCTTTAAAAAACGAACAAACAGAAGGTTTATACCGTAGGTTTCTCAGTGATCACAGTGTTATCCCAAGGGGACTGATAAGCAAGGTTAGAGTTTCTACCTTTGTTAATCCAGATGGGCATGGGAACAAAGTCCTTGGGCATCAAAAAGTTGTATCTACCTAAAAGGTAAGAGAAGTTTTACTATAAGGCAAGGTTTAGATCCTATCTTCACTAAGTCTTTTCTTGAAAAGAAATTAAATGACATATGACCATAACACCATCTCTTCTGGCATGGAAGAAATGAAACGACTTCTATCATAAATAGCATGATCTTATATTTAGAAAATTCTAACGAATCCACCAAAAAAGTATTAAAACTAGTAAACGAGTAGGCAAGTTTGCAGGATACAAGATAAATGCTCGAAAATCAAGTGTATTTTTATACACTAGCAATAAGTAAAAAATAAAATAAAGAGAATAATTTTATTTATAATACCATCAAAAGGAATAAAATATTTAGGAATAATTTTTTACATACAAGACATGACAATTTTACAATATTGTTAAAGGAAATTAAAGAAGTCTTAATGGGAAGACATCCCATATTCATGGTTTGGACGACTTACTTTTTTTAAAAAGGGCAATATTTCTGAAATTGATCTACAGATTTAGTGCAATCCCCTTCAGAACTGCAGTTGGCTTTTTGGAGAAATTAACAAATTAATCCTAATGTTAATATGGAAATTCAAGGGACCTAGATTATCCTAAACAGTGTTTTTAAAAAAAAAACTTGCCCTGGCCAGTGTGGCTCACTTAGTTGGAGCGTCATCCCATAAACTGAAATTTCATGCATTCAATTCCCAGTAAAGACACTTGCCTAGGTTGCAGGTTCGGTCCTGGGGGGAGCGCGTAGGAGAGGCAACTGATCAATATTCTGATCAATGTTTCTTTCTCACATCGATATTTCTCTCCCTCTCTCCCTTTCCTCCCCTCTCTCTAAAATCAATAAACATGTTCTTGGGTGAGGATAAAATTAAAAATAAAACACAAAGTTGAAGGTCTTACACTTCCTGGTTTTATTTCTTTTTCTAAAGATTTTGTTTATTTATTTTTAGAGAGAGAGGAAGGGATGGAGAAAGAGAGGGAGAGAAACATCAATGTGTGGTTGCCCCTCACACTCCCCCTACTGTGGACCTGGCCCATAGTCCAGGCCTGTGCCCTGGCTGGAAATCAACCAGTGACCCTTTGGTTCAAAGGCTGGCACTCAATCCACTGAGCCACACCTGCCAGGGCCACTTCCTGGTTTTGAAAGTAGTACAAAGCTACATTCATGAAGACTGTATAGTACTGCCATAGGATAGCTGCTATGGACTGAATTGTATCTCTCCGAAGTTCATATGTTGAAGCCCTAAATCCAATATGTCTCTATTTGAAGACAGGGCCTTTAAGGAGAAATGAAGGTAGTTAAGGTTAAGTGAGGCCATGAGCCCCTAATTCTATAGGACTGATATCCTTTAAGAATAGGAAAAGATACCAAGAGTGCTCATGAACATACTTTTGCACAGAGAAAAGGTCATGGGAGGAGAAAGCAAAAAGAAATCCATCTGCAATCCAGGAAGAGAGGTGTCACCAGACCCAACCCTGCTGGCACTTTGATCTTGGATTTCACCCTCCAGGCTGTGAGAAGATAAATTTCTGTTTAAGCCACCCAGTCTGTGGTATTTTGTTATAGGAGATCTAGGAGACTAATACAGAAGGCTTTCTCAATATTCATAAGAATTCATATTTTCTTTATACCACATCTCAAAAGTTACCTTTTAAAAATTATGTTATAGTTATTCGGACATGTCTTCTCTAGTGTGATATTAGCGCCTCAAGAACAGGAATTGTGTCCTATAAATTTGTATCTTCCTCCCATAGCACCTAAAACAGTGTGTTTGTTCTTTGTTATACATACACTTTAAAAATGAATATTTAGGAGTTGAAGCTACAGAAATGTAGGTATTAATGTTAGGCACTGTACTACTTTGTTATTGTCTTTATTTAGAGATTAAATACGGTTGAGAGAAATGTTTATAGGTGTCAAATTGACAAGGGGTGGACTGTGATTGTCAGTTGTATGTGTTAAGTTGGCTGAGCTACAGTACCCAGCTATTCACACACTAATCTAGGTGTTGCTATGAAAGTGTTGTGTAGATGCAGTTAACATCTACAATCTGCTGACTTTTTTTTTTATCCTCACTCAAGGACATGCTTAGAGAGGAAGGGAAGGAGATAGAGAAAGAGAGAGACAGACATCGACATGAGAGAGAAGTATCAGTTGGTCGCCTCCTGTACGGGCGCCCCAACCAGGGAATTAACCCACAACCGAGGCACGTGCTCTGACCAGGACTCTAGACCAGACCTTTCAGTTTACAGGGCGATGCTCCACCAACTGCACCACCACTGGCCAGGGCCAGTTGACTTTCAAATAAAGGAGATTATTCTCACTATTCTTGGTAGGCCTCACCCAATCAGTTAAGGCCTTAACAGCAAAATTGAGGATTCCTTGAGAAAGAAAAAATAACATCAATACTGCAATGGCAACTTCTGCCCAAGATTTAGCAAGCCTGCTGGCCTACCCTACACATTTTGGACAGATCAGCTCACATAACAGCATGAGCCACTGCCGCCTTGGACTAAATCTCTTTTTTAAAACTATTTTATTGATTGTGCTGTTACAGTTGTCCCAATTTTTCCTCCTTTGACCCCCTCTCCAGTACCCCCCTACTCACTTCAGGGAATTTCCCCACTTTTGTTCATGTCCATGGGTCATGTGTATAAGTTCTTTGGCTACTCCATTTCCTATACTGTTTTTACATCCCCATGGCTATTCTGTAACTACCTATTTGTTCTTACTCCCCCCACCTCTTCACCCATTCCCCCAACCCCCTTCCCATCTGGCAACCATCAAAACGCTCTCCTTATCCAGGATTCTGTCTCTGTTCTTGTTTGCTTAGCTTGTTTTTTAGATTCAATTGTTGATAGGTATGTGTTTATTGCCATTTTATTATTCATAGTTTTGATCTTTTTCTTAAATAAGTCTCTTTAACATTTCATATAATATAATGGTTTGGTGATGATGCACTCCTTCAGTTTTTTCTCATCTGGGAACTTCTTTATCTGCCCTTCCATTCTAAATGATAGCTTTGCTGGGTAAAGCAATCTTGGCTATAGGTTCCTGCTTTTCATGACTTTGAATACGGCTTGCCGGTCCCTTCTAGCCTGCAAAGTTTTTTTTGAGAAATTGGCTGACAGTCTTATGGGAATTCCCCTGTAGGTAATCAACTGCTTTTCTCTTGCTGCTTTTTAGATTCTCTATCTTTAACCTTTGGCATTTTAATTATGATGTGTTTTGGTGTGGACCTGTTTCCATCCATCTAGTTTGGGACTCACTGTGCTTCCTGGACTTTCATGTCTATTTCCTTCACCGAATTAGGGAAATTTTCTTTCATTATTTTTTCAAGTAGATTTCCAATTTCTTGCTTTCTCTTCCCCTTCCGGTATCACTTTGATGCAAAAGTTGGAATGCTTTAAGTTGTCCCCAGAGGCTTCTTACACTATCCTCTTTTTTTTAATTATTCTTTTTTCTTCTTGGGTTTTTGTTCTGATTAGGTTTTTTTTGTTTCCTTATGTTCCATATCATTGATTTGGTTTTTGGCTTCATCCATTCTACTGTTGATTCCCTATAAATTGTTCACTTCCATTAGAATATCCTTCACTTCTGCCTGGTTCTTCTTTATGCTGTTGAAGTACTCACTGAGTTCCTTGAGCATCCTTATAACCACTGTTTTGAACTCTGCATCTGAAGACCGCTCATCTCCATTTTGTTTAGTTCTTTTACTGGAGTTTTGATCTGTTATGTCATTTGGGCCATGTTTCTTTGTCTCCTCATTTTGGCAGCCTCCTTGTGTTTGTTTCTATGTATTAGGTAGAGCCACTATGACTCCCCATCTTGGTAATGTGGCCTATAGGCTCTGGTGGCACAGCCTACCCTATCACCCAAGCTGTGTACTCACGGCACACCCTCTGTGTGGGCTGAGTACACCCTCCTCTTGTAGTGGAGCCTTGTTTGCTGTTGGCAGGTCTTTGGGTGGGATTTACCCAGGCCAGTCAGCTGCAAGGACTGGTTGGGACCACTGATCACCAACCTCTACCCTCCATGGAGATTCAGCTGTGCTGTTGCTGGGTGGTGATGCTCCAGTATGGTCTGTAGCTGTCCACTGGGTGCAAAGGCTCTGGGGTTTCCCAGGTGGTGCAGGTCAGGGTCAGCCACTCCCTGTGTTCCACATGGAGCCACCCAGTGTGAGATACAAAGCAATCTGCAGATGGCTTTTACTCATGCTAGGCTTAGAGGTTCCCAGGCACAGCCGAACTGTGATCCAAAGCTGGCTGCTGCTAGTGCCGGGCCTGGGGCATTTAGCTAAAGGTTTGAGGCTAGGGGTGGCCCGTAAGTTGTGTGGGGTGGAGCCTCAGGTAAACACCAGGGTGGGGCAAAGAGTGTAAGCCAGGTTGATGGAGTCTCAGGTATGGCAACCCCTGCCCATTCTGTGGCTCTGTAGTGGAGAAGGCTCAGAAAAGGCACCGTGGCTTCTGGCAACCTTTCTGTCTGGGAGAGAGCTGTCCGCCAACTCTCACCCTTATGCCAGACACTTCAGTTCCTCCTCCTATGCCACTGATGCCTTTCAAGCTGCTCCCCTGGTGGTCCTGGAGCTCAGAGGGAATGCATTTCAGTAAGTTCAGCATGGGCTGTTTAGAAGGAACTGCCAGGGAGTCCCGTAGTTTGGTTTTTTTTTTAACCAACTCCAATCCTGCTGGTTTTTACAGCCAGAAGTTATGAGGTCTTATCTTCCTGGCACTGGCACCCTGAGCTGGAGTGCCTGTTGTTGTAGGGTTGGGACGACTCACTCCTGAGATATCCCTTCCAGTCTTTTATCCACCACACATTTGTGGGACTCACCTAACCATTCTGCATCTCCACGTCTCTTACCAGTTTGGACTGATGTAGTTTCTTTAGTTCCATTGTTGTAGGATTTCCATTCAACTCAGTTTCTGATGGTTCTGAGTGATCTTTGGTCTGTAGTTTAGTTGTATTTTGATGTTGTTGTGCAAGGAGGCAAGCCATGTTTACCTACGCCTCCACCTTGACCCTAAACCAAGCCCAGAAATAAAGCTCTTAATATAGATAAACTACTGATTCTGTTTCTCTGCAGAATCCTGGCTGATACATGCATCTTTTAGTTATTGTTCTTATCAACACCAGAATTTCCATTTGATTCTTTTTTGAAATGCCTGCCTATTGAGATTCTTTATTCATTGAATCATTGTATCATTATTCATTGGATGATTTTAATTCTTTATACAAAATTTCCTTTAGTTCTTTGATTATGTTTATAATAGCTTCTTTGAAGTCTTTGCTAAGTCAAATATAGGGGAACACTCAGATATAGTTTCAGTTGTGGGTCATGTTTTTTGTTTTTTTGAATGTCTTGCAATTTTTGTTGAAAACTAGACATTTTAGATAATATATGGTAGGACATCTGGATTCTGGTTTCCCTTACCCCCAATGTTGTTGTTCTTAGTTTATTTGTTTGTGGTATAATTACTTTCCCAGACTAAATCCTTAAATTCTGTCCCCTATGCAATATGTGACCACTGGAATCTGTATTCAGTTTTTTTTTCTTGTTTTTGCTTTTGAACTTGAATTTCTAGGGCTCTTTGTGGCTATATGGCTTAGTGTTCAACCAAAGATGAATCAAATATTATGTCCAAACACCTCAAAACAGTGAGACTTGAATTCTCTACTGAGGGATCAGTGTGTGTACTGATGAGTACATTCAAGTATTTAGGCTTTTTCACATCTTTCCTGGCTTCCTCTTGAGCCTTCTCACTTCTTCACTGTGCCTATGCTCTAGGCTCCATTGGCTCGGAATGTTTGATGACTGAGGCCTCGTCCAGTCTTTGGTGCAGACACAGCGTTTGGTCTCCTCCGGATACGTGGAGAGCTTATTAAGCCCACTATGGCTGTCACCTCCAGAAAGTTCCTTATAAATTATTCCCTAGGCTTGCAACCAAGATGGAGGCCTAGGTAGATACAATTTGCCTCCTCGCACAATCAAAACAAAGACAACAACAAATTTAAAAACAAAAAACAACCAGAAGGGCTAGAAAATCAAACTGTATGGAAGTCTAGGCAGCGGGAGAAACTCCCAGTCTCACAGGAGAGTTTGTTGGAGAGACCCACAGGGTCCTAGAATGTACACAAAACCACCCACCCAGGAATTAGCACCAGAAGGGCCTAATTTGCTTGTGGGTAGCAGGGGAAGTGACTGAAAGCCAGCTGAAAGCCAAGCAAGTGACATCGTTCCCTTGAACCCTTCCCCCACACACAGCACCACAATGCAGCTATGTGGGTTGCCCCAACCTGGCGAATACCTAAGGCTCAGCCCCTTACAACATAACAGGTGCAATGAGACAAAAAAAATACGGCCAAAATGAAAGAACAGATCAAAGCTCCAAAAATACAACTAAGCGATGAAGACATAGCCAACCTATAAGATGCAGAGTTCAAAACACTGGTAATCAGGATGATTGAGTATGGTTGCAAAACAGGAAAAAGTGAAGGCTATGTAAAGTGAAATAAATAAAAATATACAGGGAACCAACAGTGAACAGAACGAAACTTGGACTCAAATCAACCATTTGGAGCAGAAAGAAGAAAGAAACAGTCAACCAGAACAGAGTGAAGAAACAAGAATTCAAAAAAATGAGAAGAGGCTTAGGAACCTCTGGGACAAAGCAGGGAGAGGGAGAATGGGGGGAAAGGGTACGGGGAATAAGAAACATAAACGGTAGGTACAAAATAGAGAGGGGGAGGTTAAGAATAGTATAGGAAATGGAGAAGCCAAAGAACTTATATGTACATCCCATGGACATGAACTAAGAAGAGGGGGGGATGCTGGTGGGAGGGAGGCTGCTGAGGGTGTGGGGAATAAAGGGGAGAAAAAATGGGACAACTGTAATAGCATGATCAATAAAATCTATTTAAATAAATAAATAAATTCTGCCCTACTCTCCCAATCCACTGCTTGCCCCAAACAGGCCCACAATATCAAGGAACCAGAGACACCTGCCACCCATATTCTCTTCCACTACGGTCACCAGTTTAAATCATAATTCTTCAAATCAAATGAGCCTCCTCTGACAGTAGCGGTGAGACCGCTGGTTTTCATGCCCTGCCCCCACCAAGTTGAACCTCTGTGTCAAAAGAATCAATGTGGGGGCATGAGCGTGGCCCCAGGCAAGAACTACAAAATATCTTACTGTTCTTACGTGAAACTCAGTGGTTGTCATGAATATACACTTCTCAGTTTCTGTTATGCCTTTAATATTATTTCTAGAGTGCCAAATGGTTATTTTTGATAGCTTTGTCCAGCTTTATAGTTGCTTTTTTAGAGGAAAGGATTGTCAATCTCCTCTCTCAATCATGCTGAAGTAAATATCTACCTTTTCATTTTTATCTCTAAAATAATATCCTGAGAATTCCTTCCAGAGTCTGAGAAGTAATTATACTATCTGGTTTCCAAGGCTGGATGTTTCAGGATGCCAAGAATAACAATTTTCTTTTTGGACCTCTAAAGAATAAGTGAAAAACATAAATGAGAAAGATGTTTCTTAACTCATAGAGGACTGGGGCAAACTATATTTTATATGTAATGTTATATATACAATAAAAATTTATTTAATTTAAAAACCCAAATGCTGGCATTGCTCAGGAAAACTTAGCAGGTTTATTTATAATTATTATAAAGTCGAGCTGCTGAAACTTGTTCATGAAACATTTGGACTTGCTTTATGTCCCTGCATTTCTATTACCAAAAAAAAAAACAAAAAAAACCACACACACACACACAAAGGAAAACAGAAAAATTGCCAATACCCGATTTCTGTCCCTTGTTCTCTACCTACTCTATATACTTAGATACATTTTGACCCCATGGGAGAAAACAATCTAATGTTCAGAACTAGCAATTAGTAGGAAGAAGAGATTTCTTTTTAAAGAATGAAATGTTGCCCATCTTAGTAGATTCTTAAGCATGCTCTCCATGTATGCAGGGTGCTAGCTGGATGTCTTCTGGCGTAATTGTTAAATGTTTGGCTGGGGTAGCACACAAGCCGGTGTGTTCAAAAAGGCCAGCCGGGCAGGCCTCACTTGCCTCCTGCAAAGCAGCAATAGCTGCTCTCTGGTAGCACATATCTCTTTTGAAATTCTGAGCAATTTCTTGCACCAGACTCTGAAAGGGAAGTTTGCAAACCATAAGTTCATTGGACTTCTGATGACATCTGATTTCCCAGAGTGCCCCGGTGCCAGGCCTGAGGCTGACGGTGAGGTTTCTTCACCCTTCCAGCAGGGGGCTGGCTCTTGTGAGCGCTTTGGTAGTCAGCTGCTTCCTCTGGGCCTTACCACCGTCAATCTGCAGTCTGCTTTGTAGGGGAGTGACTTCCAACCTTTTTCATTTCATGGCACACATCAACTAATGACTAAAATTCAGTGGCCCACCAAAAACATTTTTTTGCCAGTCTGACAAAAAAATAAATACAATTTTGATGCATTCACACTGGATGACTTGTTGCATTGGCTGTTGTCACGTTTTCATTTGACAGCCAAATAGAAAAGAGATCAGTGTTCCTAACTAAATAGTCAGGTATTGCATGTTTTAAAATTCTTATGGCACACTAGCGTGCCACAGCACACCCATGGAAAATCACTGGTATGGTAGACCTCTTTACTTTCCCCCTTACTCCTTCAGGTAGAGCTCTGCAAGCTGGAGGTGGTGCTCTCATTGGAGAACAACGGCATATCATATTTTAAGATGTATTTTTATATAGTATATCTCCTGTATTTTGTAGCTATTTCAACTTTATAACTGATTTGGTATATTTTTTTAAATTTCAGATTTTTGTTAAGTTCCTTATGTCTTCCCCTGAAATTGCTTCCCTTTCATGGGGGCAAATGAAAGTGCAAGGCTCTACTAAAACCTATAAGGACTGCAAAGTGTGGCCAGGGGGAAGTCGGGCTTGGGATTGGAGAGAAACTGGAACTGAGGTAAGCTATTAGTGTTCGGTTGGTGCTGAATAAGGCTGACTAAGTGATTTCCAACCTCCTAAGCTATAATGACTGAGTGAAAAGCGTCTCTCTCTCTCTCTCTCTCTCTCTCTCCCCCTTTTCCCCTCTCTCCCTCCCTCCATCTCCTTGACCTAAAATTCAAGTATGCAATCAATGGAGTTTTTATTGTCATAAACTTTTACAGTAGTTACCATTATTAATTCGAGAATATACTATCACCCCCAAAGAAACCCCATAACCATTAGCAGTCACTGCCTATTCTTCCTCTTTCACGAGCCCTGGCAACTATTAATCTACTTTTTGCTGCTATAGGTGTGTCTACTCTAGACATTTCATGTAAACAGAATTATTCAGTTCTCTTAGATATGTACCTAGGATTGGAAATGCTGGCTCATGTGGTAACTCTATGTTTAACTCTTTGAAGTACTGCCACATCGTTTTCCAAAGCAACTGCACCATTTTAAATTTTAGATTTTAGAACTGTATGATGTTTTCATTTTTCTAAGTTTCTCCACACCAACACTTATTACTGTTTGTTTTGTTTTTATTATACTCTTTGGTGGGTGTGAAATGTTATCCTTTGCGGTTCGAACTTGCATTTCCCTTGTATTGCACTCCCTCTAATATTCTCCGTGTGCAATGCCCAAGGCAGAGTATCTCTGTTTCCTAAGCAGAGGTTGGGTGAAATAAGGGAGCCCCTACCTCTTCACCGCATTCACTGGGGACTGAGCCCCACAGCGGACATCTGGGAGTAGGATGTGATGCAACGGAGTCCTGTTCCTCCCAGGAAGAAACTTTTCCAGCTGGGAGATGAGGGGAAAACAGCCCCATGTTCCTGGCTGTAGCGCTCTGAAGTGGAGTCTCCGCCTAACTGATCTGGGAGTGGGGAGGCAGGCAGCAGTCTTTCTATAAATACAACAATCTCTCCCCTTCCTCTGAAATATTTATAGATATTCTTTAATAAATGTTTCCTCATTTGCTGTCTGCTCTTAGGAGCATTTCCAAAGGCTGTGAATGATTTTCATTTTTCCCCCGTTTTTCGTTGGTGGTGGTTGGTTGATTTTTGTTGTTTCTTTTAATAATTACCACTTAAGAGCAGGAGCTCTTCATGTGGTAGTAATGGAAGGTCCTCCTTCAGTTTGTAACGATAATTTTGTTGGATATAGAATTCTTCATAGACCATCTTCTACTTTCAGCGTGTTGAATGTGTCAGCCCATTGTGTTTGGCCTCACTGGTTACTAATTAGAAATCAATTGTCACTCTTATGTTTTTTTAGTTCTTTTTTTAAAAAAATTTAAAGTATATTTTGTTGATTATGCTATTACAGTTGTCCCAATTTTTTCGTCCCTTTATCCCCCTCCTCCCTACACTGCCCCCCTCACCCTCCAGCACTCCCCCCACCTCCACAGTTCATGTCCATGGGATGTACATATAAGTTATTTGGCTTCTCCATTTCATATACTATTCTTAACCTCCCCCTGTTTATTTTGGACCTATTCTGCTTCTTATTCCCTGTACCTTTTCCCCCATTCTTTCCCTACCCTGTCCCCATTGATAACCCTCCATGTGATTGCCATTTCTGTGATTCTGTTCCTATTCTAGTTGTTTGCTTAGTTTTTGTTTTTGTTTTTTAGGTTCAGTTGTTGATAGTTGTGAGTCTGTTGTTATTTTACTGTTCATAGTTTTGATCTTCTTTTTCTTAGATAAGTCCTTTTAACATTTCATATAATAAGGGCTTGGTGGTGGTGAACTCCTTTAACTTTACCTTATTGGGGAAGCACTTTATCTGCCTTTCCATTCTAAATGATAGCTTTGCTGGATAGAGTAATCTTAGATGGAGGTCCTTGCCTTTGATGACTTCAAAGAATTCTTTCCAGCCCCTCTTGCCTGTAAGGTCTCTTTTGAGAAATCAGCTGACACTCTTAAGGGCACTCCTTTGTAGGTAACTGTCTCCTTTTCTCTTGCTGCTTTTAAGGTTCTCTCTTTATCGTTGATCTTGGGTAACTTAATTATGATGTGCCTTGGTGTGTTCCCCTCCTTGGGTCCAATTGCTTTGGCATTCTCTGGGCTTCCTGGACTTCCTGGAAGTCTGTTTCCTTCACCAGATTGGGGAAGTTTTTCTTAATTATTTGTTCAAATAAATTTTCAATTTCTTGCTCTTCCTCTTTGCCTTCCAGCACCCCTATGATTCATATGTTGGATACTTAAAGTTGTCCCAGAGACTCCTAAGCTTATCATTTTTTTGCATTCTTGTTTCTTCCTTCTCTTTCAGTTGGATGCTTATTTTTCCCTTTGGTTCCAAATCATTGATCTGAGTGCCAGTTTCCTTCCCTTTACTGTCAGTTCCCTGTATATTTTCCTTTATTTCACTTGGTGTAGCCTCCATTTCTCCCTTCATTTTGCAACTGAGCTAAACCAATTCTGTGAGCATCCTGATTACCAGTGTTTTGAACTCTGCATCAGATAGTGGCTACCTACCTGTTGCTTAGTTCTTCTGTTATTTCATTTGGGCCATATTTCTTTCTCTCAGCATGCCTGTTATATAGTAAGGGGCCTTAGGTATTCACCAGGGTGGGGCAACGCTCTTTGCTGCATTGTGGCGCTGTTGTCTGGTTGAGTGTTTCTTCAATTACTTGGTTGTTGGACTTCTATCAAATATTTTTCTGGCAGTTCTGATTGTTCTTTGTTTTTAAATTGGTTGTTTTTCTTCTTTGGTTGTGCAAGGAAGCCAAGCATTTCTGCCTACACCTCCATCTTGGCCCCCTCACATGTAATAATCAACTATCACTCTTATAAGGGTCCCTTGGACTTGACAAATTTCTTCTCTTTTGCAGCTTTCAAAATTCTGTCTTTAGCTTTGGACGTTTGACTGTGATATGTATAACTGTGGTTCTCTTTGAATTTATCTTACTTGGAATATATTGAGCTTCATGAATGTGAATATTGTTGTTTTACCATTAAATTTGGAAAGTTTCCAGCCACTATTTCTTCAAACATTTTTCCTGCCCATTCTATCTCTCTCCTATCTCTATTGTTCTTCATGTTCAAATTTTTATATTAATGATAACATCTCTTGTCCACTTTGCTAGTTTTTTGTTTATTTTGAGGTTTTAATACACTTTTATTTCTTTTTGGGGGGGAGGGGGAGTTATACATTCTATAGTAAGTCATCACCTAATGGTGTCCATAGGTTCTGTGACTTTAAGTGAAACAATATGTAATGAAATCAAATTTATCATAGGCTAATTGATATAAACAAGAGTTAAGTTCCTATAGTATCTCATTTATATTATAACAAAATAACATTGAATAAAACAGTGTTATTTGAGGACTTACTGTATTTCTATTTGAAATTAACATTTTTGTTAGTCTTTTGGGATCAATTGATCTTTTGGGATCAATTTCTGTCTTCCTTTTTTAAATGAATATCCTTTATAAGTTACTTTAGAGAGTATCTTTTGGTAAACTATCTTAGTTTTTGTTGGTCTGTAAAGGTCCTCATTTATTCATTCTAATTTTTATTGGTGTTTTATGTTGACAGTAGTTTTTCCAGCACTCTATCAGTGGGAATTCTTGGTGGTATGACTTCGTTCTTCTTAACATTTATCCTGGCAAAGATTGACCTTTGCTGTTCTTGGCATTGTACATTACTCCTAATCTGGCACAACAGGTTAATTTCAAGACAGCCTGATTGTGTACGTTTGAACCCCAAACTGTTGTGCAGGCAGGTTTGTGATGATTTTGAATTCTCAGGAGACACTTTTTTCCCCCAACCAGAGGCCTGGCTGGGGCAGACAGGTTTCCTTGTCTTTTTCCTTTTCCAGTGGTTTGATTTTTTGATCAATCCTTTCACTGAATATGGGTTTAAGAAGAGTACTTTGTGCCCTGGCGGGGTAACTCACTTGGTTAGAGCATCAACCTGATATGCCAAGGTTTCAGGTCTAATCCCCCACTCAGGGCACATACAAGAATCAACCAGTGAATGCATAAATAACTGGAACAACAAACCCATGTATCTCTCTCTCTCTCCCCCCCTCCCTCTCTCTCCCCCTCTCTCCCCCTTCCTCTCTCTCTAACATCAATCAATAATTTTTTTTAAGAAAAGAAAGGTACTTTGCATAATTCAGAAGGGTGTCAACTGTTACAATGTTCCATCTTGCTCAAGCCTTATGTCCTAGTATCAGAGTGTCTCAGAAGACTATGAAAATGGCAAATGCCCTTGCATTACTTCAATATCAGTCCACCATTAGGATTTTAAACTGTCTCTTCACTTTCGGCCTCTGGGAATTTCTTCTTTTTTGCATGCTCAGCTATGCTTTTCATGATATGTTTGTTTTAATCCAGCATTTGTAGGCATTTTGTTTAAGGAAACTTTTCAGGTTTTATGATCTATCACATTGGTGTGCATAGTAAACAGAAATCCCTGTATAACCAGGCCCACATAAACAGAGAGTCCCAAAACACACTTGGTTTTGAACTGCATGCACTTGTTTTTGATCCAGACTCATTTCTAGTTGCTTGTTAGCTAACAACCTGGA
Organism: Micronycteris hirsuta; assembly: GCA_004026765.1. Lineage (NCBI taxonomy): Eukaryota > Metazoa > Chordata > Mammalia > Chiroptera > Phyllostomidae > Micronycteris > Micronycteris hirsuta. Next base: position 25,965 of record PVJI01000797.1, on the reverse strand, counting down.
TCTTAAATGAAGGGATACAGTGGATTGGTAAAAGGAAAGTTAGGGCATTGAGATACAGAAGGAACAGAATGAGATAAGGCTAAAGAATAAGAAGCCACAATACTTGTGAACCAAATGGCCCCATTGGATTTTTCATAGATCGACCCTATTGGACTATTGCAAGAGTACGGTTGACAGAGTATCTGCATAGCTGAGTTTACATTTTATTCAGTGGACAAGGCATAGAGCCACTTTAGATATTTACGTAGGAGGTTGATGTGTTTGACCAAAATTATCCAGTCAATGGGTTTAAGATATATTGAAGTACCAACATATGATGTGCCACATTGGAGTAATTTTTTTTTATTTTTTATTTTTTTTATTTTCAGAGAGAGGAGAAGGGAGGGAGAAAGAGCAATGTATGGTTGCCTCTCACATGGCCCTCACTGGGGGCCTAGCCCACAACCCAGGCATGTGCCCCGACTGGGAATTGAACTGGGACCCTCTGGTTCCCAGCCCGCACTCAATCCACTGAGCTACACCAGCCGGGCACATTGGAGTAATTTTTGCCTAAAAAATGGATTTAACACTGTCTATTCTATTTTCCCATATGACTGTATTATTAATTTTACCATTAAGCTTATTTTTTATTTAAGCACAGAGAACTATATAACTTGGTCAGACACAGAGCTAGAAAAATGTGATATCAAATAGTAACCTCAGGTCAGATTCCAACTTTTTTTCCCATTCCTTTCTACTACATTGCAATTCCTGTTAAAAAAAAAAACTTTAAGATAAAAACATACAAAACTGTTCAGGTACCATGGATGATAATAGGAAAATTGGAAAGGGTTGCCATAAGTTTAGTTTTTATCTTGTTAAGTTTCATTTGTCAGCAAGATACACAAGGTGGGTATTCTAGAACTGGGAGAGATAAGAATGGGGAAAGATGAGAGGAAGCTGAAATGTTGACCTAGAGCTCATCTGTGTCGAGGCAAAAGGATATAGGATCAAAGCTAGTAAACCTCAGAGTTCTTATCTATAAAACAGAGAAAATAACATCCACCTCATAGAGTTGATCTAGGGATTAATGTACTGTACTAGATGTGGTGTAGGCACTCAATAAATGAAGCTGTTATTGTTAAGTTAGTAGTAGTGTGGATGGAAATGAGACAACAAATTTGAAAACTATTAAGAAGGTGAAATTGATAGGATAAGGTGATTTATTAGATTTAGCAGGTGAGAGAGAATTCAAGCATGGATAAAGGGATACATGGTGGTGCCATTCATAGAGAGTGGTTATATCAGAATAAAGACAGATGCGTTTGTGTGTGGAGCAGAGGTTGGATAGAGAAAATGATTAATTCTTTTAAAATATGGCCCTGGCTGGTGTGGCTCAGTGGATTGAGCACGGGCTGCGAACCAAAGGGTCACTGGTTTGATTCCCAGTCAGGCACATACCTGGGTTGCAGGCCAGGTCCCTGGTGGGGGTCACATGAGAGGCAACCACACATTGATGTTTCTCTCCTCTTTCTCCCTCCCTTCCCCTCTCTCTAAAAATAAATAAATAAAATCTTTAAAAAAACTTTAAAAAATATGTAGAGCTTGAAGTTATATGAAAGAATCTAGATAGAGCTATCTAGTAGATTTTTAGGTCTGGGAACTGTCACATTTTACCTGGATAACCTTAAACAACTTGTTTAGCTTCTCTTTGCCTCAGTTTAATCATCTACAAAAGGAGAATAATACTATCTGTTTGTCATGGGTTGATGTAGAAGTAATATGTGGGTTGGGAAGAATTAATTTTAAAAATGTATGACACTTTTGGGGCGATTTAATTATTTTATTTATTATGCTATTACAGTTGTCTCAAATTTTCCCCCTTTGCCCCCCTCCACCCAGCACCTCCCACTCCCTCAGGCAGTCCCACACTATGGTTCATGTCCATGGCTTACGTGTATAAGTTCTTTGGCTGCTCCATTTCCTATACCGTACTTTATATCCCCAGGGCTAAAAGTACCTATTTGTACTTTTTGATCTTCTCACCTCTTTACCCATTCCCCCACAACCCCCTCCCATCTGACAACCATCAAAATGCTCTCAGTATCCATGATTCTGTTTCTGTTCTTGTTTGCTTAGCTTGTTTTTTAGATTCAATTGTTGATAGATTTGTGTTTTTTTCCATTTTATTGTTCATACTTTTGATCTTTTTCTTAAATAAGTCCCTTTAACATTTCGTTTAATAATGGTTTGGTGATGATGCACTCCTTCAGGTTTTTCTTGTCTGAGAAGCTCTTTATCTGCCCTTCAATTCTAAATTATCTTTGCTGGGTAGAGCAATCCTGGCTATATAGGTTCCTGCTTTTCATGTCTTTGAATATTTCTTGCCAATCCCTTCTAGCCTGCAAAGTTTTTTTTTAAAGATTTTATTTATTTATTTTTTAGAGAGAGGAGAAGGGAGGGAGAAAGAGAGGGAGAAACAGCAATGTATGGTTGCCTCTCACATGGCCCCCACCGGGGGAACCCGGCCTGCAACCCAGGCATGTGCCCCAACTGGGAATCGAACCGGGACCCTCTGGTTCCCAGCCCGCACTCAATCCACTGAGCTACACCAGCCAGGCTCAGCTGACAGTCTTATGGGAGCTCCCTTGTAGGTAACTAATTTCTCTTGCTGCTTTTAGATTCTCTCTTTATCTTTAACCTTTGGCATTTTAATTCTGATGTGTCTTGGAGTGGGTCTGTTTGCATCCATCTTGTTTGGGACTCTCTGTGCTTCCTGCACTTGCATGTCTATGTCCTTCACCAAATTAGGGAAGTTTTCTTATACTATTTTTTCAAATAAATTTCCAATTTCTTTCTCTCCTCCTTCTGGGACCCCTATGATGCAAATGCTGAAACACTTGAGTTGTTCCAGAAGCTGCTTAAACTATCCTCATTTCTTTTGATTCTTTTTTCTTCTTATTGTTCTGATTGGTTGGTTTTTGCTTCCTTATGTTCCAAATCATTGATTTGATTCTTGGCTTCATCCACTCTACTGTTGTTTCCCTATAAATTGTTCTTTATTTCAATTAGCATATCCTTCTTTTCTGAGTGGATTTTTTAAATGCTGTTGAGGTCCTCACTAAGTTCCTTGAGCATCCTTATAACCAGTGTTTTGAATTCTGCATCTGATATATTTCTTATCTCCATTTTGTTTAGTTCTTTTTTCTGGAGTTTTGATCTGTTCTTTTGGGCCATGTTTCTTTGTCTCCTCATTTTGGCAGCCTCCCTATGTTTGTTTCTATGTATTAGGTAGAGCTGTTATGACTCCCTGCGTTGGTAGCATGGCCTAATGTAGTAGGTGTCCTGTAGTTTCAGTGGCACAGCCTCCCTTATCACCCAAGCTGGGTACTCAAAGTGTGCCCTCTGTGTGTGCTGAAGACCCCCTCCTCTTGTAGTTGAGCCTTGATTGCTGTTGGCAGGTCAATGGAGGGATTTACCCAGGCCAGTCAGGTGCAAGGACTGGCTGTGACCACTGACCACCAACCTCTTCCCTCTATGGAGGATCAGCTGTGCAAGGGCAGTGTAGTGGCGCTCTGACATAGTCTGTAGGTGTCCACTAGGTGTGAAGGCTCTGGGGTTTCCTGGGTGGTATAGGCCAAAGTCAGCCCCCACCTGTATTCTGCCCAGGGCCACCCTGGATGAGATATAAAGCAATCTGAGATGGTACTGCTTGGAGATTCCCAGGCGAAGCCAAGCTGTGAATCTAGGTTGGCAGTTGCTACTGCAGGCCTGGAGCCACTAACAAGTGGTATGGGGCTGGAGGCTTACTGAGGCTGGCTGTTGCTTGTTTAATAGGATTTAGGAAGTTGTGAAGCATGAGCCAAGACCAGCCATTCATTTGGAAATGCCATGGTTAACAGTTTCAGTGGGCCTATAAGTTGGGTGTGACGGATTCTCAGGGGATCTCCAGAGTGGGGCAAACAGTGTTAGCCAGGTTGATGGAGTCTCAGATATGGCAACCCCTGCCGGCTCTGTGCCTCTTTGGGAGGAGGACTCAGAAAAGGGACAACAGCCTCTGCCCACCTTTCTGTTTGGGAGAGAGCTGTCCCCCAGCTCTCACCTTGATGCCAGACACTTCAGTTCCTCCTTGTATGTCACTCGTACCTTTCAAGCTGCCATCCTGGTGCTGGAGCTCAGAGGCAGAGTCTGAGTAAGTTGGTGTGTGGCTTGTTTAAGGGGAACTGCTTGGAACTCCAGCAGTTTCTTCCACCAATTCAACCCATACTGGTTTTTGCAGCAAGAAGTTCTGGTTTCTTATCTTCCTGGCCCTGGAACCCTGGGTTGGGGGGCCTGCTGTGCGCCATGGACTCCTCGATCCCAAGATATCCCTCCCAAATTTTCATCCACCACATATGCATGTGGGACCAGCCCATTCTGCGTCTCTGCCCCTCCTACCTGTTTGGATGGATGTGTTTTCTTTAATTCTGTAGTTGTCAGACTTCCTTTCTCTCAATTACTATTTTACGGTGTGATTCATGGATCTCTTGCATCAGAATCACCTAAAATGCTTGTTTAAAATGCATGTTCTGTGTCCCCCTCACTTTCCCCACCCATTGAATCAGAATCTCTTGGGGATGGGTGTTGGAAAAATGATGCACTTCATGGGGTGACTTTGAATACTAAATGTATTCATCTTCAAAAGCATCTACCGCAGTGCCTGTTACTTAGTAGATACTTGATTCATTTTCTTCGTCTTCCTCAGTTCTCCAGCATAATGCCTAGCACATACCATGCTCAAAACTGAGTTTCTGCAAATATTACTATAGAAATGAACACACTGTTTCTTTGCTTACTATAAAAAGGACTGAATTGCTTCTTTAAAAAGAGTCTTAGAGGAGCCACGGGCTTCAGTGCACACATGTCAAGTCCAAGAAGCACACCACACACAACCAGTCTCAAAAATGTCACAGAAATGGCACCAAGATACAAATCTCTCAAGGGGGGAGACCCCAAGTTCCTAAGGAATCCACACTTTGCCAAGAAGTACAACAAGAAGGGCCCAAAGAAGATGCAAGCCAACAAAGCCAAGGCCCTCATAAAACCCTAGAAGCTCAAGCGCAAGATCCCAAAGAGCAGCAGCCACAAGCTCAATCGACTTACCTACATTGCTCACCCCAACCTTGGGAAATGTGCTTGTTCCTACTTCACCGAGGGTTTCAGGCTCTGCTGGCCAAACTCCAAGGCCAAGGCTAAAACCAAGGCCAAGCTGTGGTCGCAGCTCAGGCTCCCAAAAGTGCCCAGGGCCCCCACAAAGGCTCCAGAGAAGAGATCTCTGTCTGCCGATGTGAGACCAGGAGGACCGGTCGACCCTTAGGCTGCAGTTTGCGCGGGGCTAGTGTCCTCCTGTGCTGCTTGTACAAATGAACCTGAGGCAGGATCGGCCAGTCAAAAAAGTCTTAGCCATGAAACACTCTGATTGTACATCAGCGCGGCTTAGAACTCAATTCTTGAGAGAAATAAGTGCCTGAGAGTGTTTAGGGGAATTCTTATTACTTGGGACGACCACATTTGTTTATGCTATCAATGGATGGAAATACTCTCATTATTTTTTATGCTCTAAATATATAATAGGATTAGTCAGGGTTTTGTTTTGTTTTTTTAATTTTTTTGGCAACAGTAGTTTTTCCAGTACTCTATCAGTGGAAATTTCAGCGGTCTTAGCGATTTACACTAATAAGTATTTATTGTCATACATGGAGATCCAGCTGGAGCAGCTCTCATTCAAGCTGCAATGGCAAGTTGGCCGGGTGGCCTCTGCTCTCTACGCCTCTCATCCTCCTTGGACCACCAAGCTCGCCAGGATCTGTTCTTCCCATGCTGGTGTTGCAGGCTGCAAGCAGAAGTCTCACTGAGCAAGTACACTTCAAGGCTTCACTTGCCTGAGGTACAGCAGCACCAATAGGCAATAGAAGTATATTCTGTCCACAGTAAACGAGCAAGAGGGGTCAATAGATGCTGAACAATCACCCAAACTACCAAATAGTCAATCACATGTTGGACATCTACCCATGAGTTGTTGATCACAGGCAATTTAAACTCAGCACAGCCCAAACTGACTTCATTTCCTTTTCCCTACCTCCCACCCCAAACACCCAGGTACTTACCCGTTGTGTTCCTAATCTCCATTAATGGTGTCACGATCCACACATTACAAGAGAAACAGCAGAGACCATTGTACTTCTCCATTTCCCGCCCACCCCACCACATCTAACAAAGTACATTTTCTGATCCCACCTCAGCAAAGTTTTCAAAATTTACTCCCTCCTGCTGCCTCAGTTCTGTCACCTGGACTATGGCGTTGATTTCCTACCTGGTCTTCCTGCCTCTTAGTCTACCTTTTTCTCATGTCAATCTTCTGTTATAATTTCTAAAAGATAATGTTGATCATGTCTCTGTTCTGCCTAGGAAACTTCAACAACTTTTCATAGGCTTCAAAACCACATAGGATAGTGTTCAAGGCCTTTTCTTATGATACGGTTCCAAGTTATCCTTTCATGCTCATCTCCTGTATTTCCAAACATGCATCTGAAGACCCAGCTACTCCATACCAAACACTTCCTGCCTTCCAAACCTAGCATGATCTTTTATTCTGTGCCTTTGCTAGCCCCGTTTCCCTTACTTGGAATGACATGCTCTCCTTTGTACCTATTGAAATCTTCTATATCCTTCAGTTCCTAGCTTTTGTATTATCTCCTGGAAGAAGCACTTCTCATAATCCTTGTGAGAATGAGCTGCTTACTTCCTTCTCAGTATTTCTGTAATACTTGCTACCTCCATTATAGCACTTAGCAAGATCACCTGTTTATAATGAGCATGTATTTATCTGTTTTCCACATTAAGTGGTGAACTTCCTAAGGCAAGAACTATGCATTTAACCCAGAGCCTATAAAGTAGGAGTTCAATATATTTTTGCTGCATTGAATTTTTCATTATAAATCATTAAACATACTTAAAAAAAATCTTTTGTGACATTGCCTCTGAGGCAGGTTAATGCGATTCTTTTTTTCATTAGTTTAAAAGGGGGAGGGGGAGATTTCATAGTGATTACAAAATGGAAATATCAAGAAAATGTATTGTCTTCAACCCGTGTCCTTGAAATAATAATTGCTACCACCTTCCAAATCTCTACCCATCTCTACCCAAACAACGACTACATAACTGTTCACATATGGCTTGTCCAGGGTCACACAAATAATATTTTTTGGAACCAAGTTTTGAACCTGAGTCTTACTCGAAAGCCCAATCATTTCTCCTGTGTCATGCTGTCTTCCCTCATTTCTGTCCCAAAGCAATAACTGTCTTATTGGAGAAGAGTCTTCTATGTGGAAACACGGGCAGGTCACTCACTTATGTACCCTTTTGTTGGGCTGCAAAGGGTCAAGACAGAAGATACCAGACAAGTGTAAAATTAAAAGAAAGCCAAACCAGTTAGCAGCCATCCAAAGAGAACAAAAGGACATGTGGTAACTTTATCCCAACTTTTAATTTTGGCAAATGTTAAACCTACAACACAGCTGTATGAGTAGTACACTAACTACCCATTCTCCTTGTTTCTGAGTCCTCAAGCTCTTCACACTTTACCATATTTGTTCTCTCTAAACACACACATACACACACACTCATGCTCACACTCACACATTCACACACGTCGGCAGTCATTTGAGAGCAAATGGCAGATAACATATTTCAGTAATTCTCTCCTGAGGACCTGGCCGTTCTCCTACACAGCTACAATACCATGATCAAAAGTGAGGAACTATCACTGATACAATAACATTATCTAATAGATAGTCTATCTTCAAATTTCCTCAAAGTTCCAAAAATATCCTTCATAATTTGTTGGTTTTGTGGTTTCGTTTTCACACATAGTGCAGGCAATAGGTACAAGGTGGAACCCAGTTCTCAGAGAATTGTACAATCGGCCGTGCTCGAGGCTCCTGTGCTCAGGCCTGGGCCACCTAAGGACAGACAGACGCGCTGTTCCTCTCTGCTTCTGTGTCTGTTTGCTTTTGCTTTTGTCCCCCTTCTAACTCTGGTGGACGTCGGCAGCCTGAACACTTCTTGCTGAACTTCTCACTCTTTTTTCTTAATTCTGAAAAAAATGGAACATATTTAACAAATTGGGGGAAAATAGAAGAAACATTTGTATACCATCAACCTAGATTCACCAGTTATTAACATCCTGCCACATTTGCTTATTGGTCTCTCTGTGGCACTTTCCCAATAATTATTTTTGTTGAATCATTTAAAGTAAATTGCAGACATCATGACATTGAACCCTAAATACTGTTGCATCTATCTACTAAAACACAGGCATTCTGCTATGCGTAATCACAATGTTACACTCAACATCGATGTCACATTAAATAACATTGTAAGAAACTCGACATTGAAATGATATTAAGTAACATCTACTCCAAAGTCAAATTCAGTTGTTCCAGTAAAATATTATCTTGTATAGCTAGCTGGCTTACCTTTCCAGTCCAGGACACAATCAAAGAACATGAACTTTGTTGTCCTGTTTCTTTAGTCTCCTAATCTAAAACCAGTTCTCTCCATTTTATCTTTTTTAAAAAATTGTATTTATTAATTTTAAAGACAGAGAGGAAGAGGGGGGGGAGAGAAACCTTGATTCATTGTTGCACTTACTTACGCCTCATCGGCTGCTTCCTGTATGTGCCCCAACCAGAGATCACACCCACAACCTTGGCGGGCCAGGACGATGCTCTAACCCACCGGGCTGCCTTGCCAGGGCCCCGTATTTTTCTCTTTTATGACACCGTTTTCTGAAGTGTCTGGGCCAGTTATTTGTTCACAATTTAGATTTATCTGAGCTTTTCTGTCTTGATTAGATTCAAGTTAATCATTGTTTGGCAAGAAGGCTCCTTTCATTGATTGACAACACAGGTGGTTTTATCTTCAGTGCATTATATCTAGAGGCACATAAAGTAATTTCGGTCAGTGCCTGATGAGGTTCTATTTGATCACAGGGTTAAGTTGGTATCCACCAGATTTCTCCATTGTAAAGGTGCGTTATCCCATTTGTAATCAGTAAGTAACCTGTAGAGAAATAATTTGCAATTTTATGATTATCTTGTTCCCCGGCACTCTTTCATCCAGGGTCTTTAGCATTAACTGTTGATCCTTGCCTGAATTTATTATTACATTAGTGGTTGCAAAATAGTGATTTTTTTTTTTTATAATTCTGTCATTTCTTCTACATTCACTAGGTGGATTCTTCTGTGAAAAAGAGCTTTCCCTCTGACACTATCACCATTTTTATTATCACGATGAGCTCATGTTTTCCTTTTTTAATTTAACGTATGCTATATCTGAATATTGGTGTGTCCCCCAACCCAAATTTATATATTGAAATCCTGGCACCCAAAGGTGATGGTATTAGGAGGTGAGGCCTTTGGGAGGTGCTTCAGTCGTGAGGGTGGGGCCCTCCTGAATGAGATCAGCACATCAGAAAAGAGACTTCTGAAAGGTCTCTTCCACTCCGTGAGGGCCCAGTTAGAAGGCACCAGCTGTGAACCAGAAAGAGGGCCCTTACCAAACAGCCTGCTGGCAACCTTGACCTTGGACTTCCAGCCTCTAGAATTGTGAACAATAAACTTCTGCTGTTTTATAAGCTACCTACTTTGTGGTATTTTGTTATAGCAGCCCAAAGAGAATAAGAAAATGTTTTAATCTATTGAGGTTGAAATTGTCCCAAATTTAGCTAGTGTCCTTGTGACACGTTCCCATCATTTTTCTTTTTACCGCTGTGTTGTTTTCTGTCATAACAAGATTTATTTTTCCTGGGTTCAGCCATTGATTCAAGGAGCCTGGTTCCTTTTACTGGGAAATAGTATCCAGAAAGCAAGAGCTGGGTATTAGGTGGGCTCATTACTATAGAGATGTCACTACTTCTAAGCCCTGTCAGTAGACAGAGCCAGAAAATGGGTGTGCCTGTGTGTGTGTGATGAGTTTGTAACAATACTGCTAGCTTAACTCAGCCGCACCAAATCTTCTTCCTATGTGTTGTTCCATCATCCTCTGGGGCATTTGAATGGGGGAACATGTTACAGCCGAGCCAGAATTCTAACTTAATGGAAAGAAAAAGTAGAAAAGCTCATGCCCAATGTCTCAAGGCTCAAATCTAGATGTGGCATCATTTCTTCTGCTCATATCCCGTTGAATTTTTATTGGCTATAGCATAGTCGCCTGTCCCACACCTGGCTGCAAGGGAGAACAGAAAACGGCGCCTGGCTGGGCAGCCGGAAAAGGGGCAGAGTGGATTTTGAAAGGACTAGCAGTCTGCCACTAGGAGATGTGAGGACCAGTCTGCTAATGGACTTTTGGAAAAGATTTCCACTCTTCTAAACTAATAGGGAAGCACATTACTAGGCCGAACATCTGGTCCGTTTTCCATCACAATTTATTCCCCTGCACCCTCTTCCACCTCCACTCACCCTCTCTCCTACAAATCTGTCTTTAATAATTAGATAATTTTATTGTATAAAATCTTTTCCCTTTGTAATCTTCTATATTTTAAGCTTGAAAAATTGCATTCTGAGAAGGGGGCTGTAAGCTTCACCAAATTGATTGCCAGAGTGGTTTGTGGCCAAAACCCAGGTCTCTGCACTGGAGAGGCAGGCAGATCATTTAAGAGGCTGTTAGTTCCAGCCAGCGATAAAGAGAATGTGACGTGGGCGGTGTCTGCAAGGGACAGATTCCAGAGGTCCTTATACCATCGCTCACAGAATCTGCTTTTAGCTGCAACACAACCAGAAAACAGCATTGCTACTAGCCATTTATGCTCACTTTATTGTGGCAGGAGGAAAGGTTTCCTTGAAAGAGTAATTTAGGAATGTTTTCAAATTTGATATAAAATAGGAGGAAATGTGCAAGTCATATAAGATGCCACCCTGTTGTTTAGGTGTCATAATGGTTATTAGCTGGGCATTTTCCTCGCAAATAATAGCCTTCCCCCAAGAAAACACAAATAAACTTTTAAAACCTTACCACGTCCTGTGATATAAAGCCTCTTGAAAAAGGGGACCAGAATCAGACAGTAAGGGAAGAGAGCCTTGGTGGTTCGCCCTGAGGGATTGGAAGAAGCAGAGGAGGAGCTGATGGCAGGCTGCTGATGCCTCAGCAACAGGCCTCTGCACAAGGCTGAGTGATCACCCGCCAACGCCTGGATCCATAGCCAGTGGCAGTTAGCGTTCATTGCTCTGTTTGTGACATCCGGGGCCTGCAGTAAAGCACACAGCAGCCAAATTCGTCACTTGAGATCCATTGACCGGCAAATCTGATGGGCTGCTGCTGTCTCCAGTCTCTGAATCTCCAGGCGATTATGGTTTGAACTGCCTTACCACCTTTCACTCCTCCCCTCCTCCTCTGCTCGCTCTCCCCACCCACCCCCGGCTATGGCCATTTCCTCTCACTGGCATGTGCGCTCCGAGAGTCTGGGCATCATGGTGCTTCTCAAAGTAGCTGGTGTTCTTTGTTAAATGAAGGAATCATTCAATAACTGAGGTAAATGCATTTACTTAAGGAAGGCGAAGCTCTCCAACCCCAATTTGTAATTCTGTTAAGTGCATACCTTGGTCATATGTTCAGAAAAAAATGTTAGGTTTTTCATATCATCACTGTTCTGCACAGGGTGGTTCTACCATTGATCACTGAGCTTGTGGGAAAAGGGCATTTAATCCAATCCTCTTATGTGCTTTAAGCACTAATTATTGTAATCAAGTGGGAAAATATCCCTTCTGTTGTGCCTTTTAAAAATGTATAAACCTAAATAACTTTATAGAACAAGAATCCCATCTGTCGTAATCTCCTCTGATCTTTGTGGAGAACTGGCAAAGCTGGAGCAGAGATACTGTTCTGACACCCAGGCACTCGCTCTGCAGCCTCTCAAGATGAGGATGTACTCTTGCCGCTGATCAGCTTGTTCAGTCTTTGACATGCAGTTGTTCTAACTCAGAACACTCTGTGACATTCTCTAGAACATAAGCTCATACAGTCCTAGTGTAATTTCCTTAGGAAGATGCTGATGAGGTGCGTGAATGTAAAAGAGTACTAGTGAGAGAGACTGGCTTTGTTAGCAGCTCTGGAGCACTCACTGAGTGAAGAATGTCAGCGGCAGTTGCACACCCCGCAGGGAACCAGGAGACAGGGAGAAAGCAGGCAGAGATGTGCTGCATCTGCTCCTGCTTTGTGTGGCCACCTGCCTTGTTAAGATTTGTTTCCTTGCCTAAGTAAATCAGGAAGTGTGTGGCTGTATGTGCTCCATTCCTGCTTTTTTAAATTTTATTTACTTTTAAATTTCCTGTTTATTTTGAAATAACCTCAGACTTACAGAAAAGTTGCAAGAATAGTAACAAAGAATTCTCATTTTACCCAGATCCAAATGTTAACACTTTATCATATCTTCATCATCCTTTCTATCGTTGTATATATATTTTAAAGATTATTTATTTATTTATTTTTAGAGAGAGGGGAAGGGAGAGAGAGAGAGAAACATCAGTGTGTGGTTGTCTCTCTAGTGCCCCCTACTGGGGACCTGGCCTGCAACCCAGGCATGTGCCCTGACTGGGAATTGAACTGGCAACCCTTTGCTTCACAGGCTGGCACTCAATCCACTGAGCCACGCCAGCCAGGGTCAATATATATATTTTTAACTGTTGCAGATATTATGCCCATATACTCCTAAATACCTGTGTGTATTTCCCCCAAATAAGGATGGTGTTTTACACAATTACAATGCAATGATCAAAATCAGGAAATACACTGATACAATACCATTATCTAATATGTAGATCTCATTAATATTTCACCAAATGACCTAATACTAATGTCACATTTATTTGTCACATTAATGGAATCATATTGTTTTATTCTCATTATTTGGAGAACATTAGTTTCTGTGAGATCATATAGTTTTTTCAATTTAACATAAAACATTAGACTCATTCATGTTGCCCTATGTATCAAAAAAACTGTCCCTTTTCATTGCTGAGTAGTATTCCATTATTTGGATTATAACATGATCTATTTACTCATTTGCCAGTTGAGGAACATTTGAGTTGTTTCCGGTTTGGGACTGTTACAAATAAAGCTGTTATGAACACACATGTACAGTTTTGTTGTGTGAATGTGAGTTTTCATTTCTCTAGGATACATACTTGAGAGTGTAATTTCTGAGTCACAGTGTTCAGCTTTGTGAGAAAATGCCAAACTGTTTTCCAGAAGTAGGTCTACATTTTACGTTTCCACTGGCTCTGTATGGGAGATCCAGTTTGTCTGTATCCTCACCAGCATCCGGTATCTCCTGGTATAGTTTTAGTCTGTGTTTCCATGGCGCTTACAGAGCATTGTATTAGGTTCTTCATTACCTTCCATAATCTCTTTAGGAAAGTGTTTTTATTTTCAAATACTTGACTCATTTTTTAAAATTGTATTGTTTACACTCTGGCTGGCGTGGCTCAGTGGATTGACTGCCAGCCTGCGAATCAAAGGGTTGCTGGTTTGATTCCTAGTCAGGGTACATGCCTGGGTTGTGGGCCAGGTCCCCCATAGGGGGCGTGCAAGAGGCAACCGATTGATAATGTTTCTCTCCTTCTTTCTCCCTCCCTTCTCCTCTGAAAATAAATTTAAAAATCTCTAAAAAATTGTATTTTTGTATTGTTGTATTTTGAGAGTTCTTCATATATTCTAGATACAAGTCAGATATGTGATGTGCAAATATTTTCTCCTGATCTGTAGATTTTCTTTTTATCTCTCTTCACAGTGGTGAGAGAGAACATGCCAGGGTTGAAGAGCTGATAAGTCCTTTTTGACCAGAGTACAGAATGTGAAGAGTGCAATGTGACTGGAGAGGCAGCTAGACACTTACAGACGATGTTGAAGTGTGTGGCATTTGTTCTAAGGGCCAGGGGAAGCCGTCGAGTGCTGTTAAGCAGAGGCGTGAAGTAAATGGTTTTGTGTTTTTAGAGATCCCTCCGCCTGCAGTTGAAGAACAGATCATTGGAACGGGTCGAAGTGATTTTATGGAGACCAGTTAGAAAGCCACTGCAACAGCCCACACAAGAAGTGACAGCAGCTTAAACCAGAGTGGCGGCAGTGGAGACAGGAGAGGAATGGACAGGCCCAGGGGATAAGAAGGAAATAAATGCCTAGCTGATGCTATTATACCCAGTCCTTGAGGGAAAATGTTTAATATTTCAGCATTGTATTCGATATTCAGCTGTAGGTTTTTTTTAGATGTCCTTCATCTAAAGAAGTTTCCCTTCTAGTTTAGCTGCTGAGAGCTTTTTTAAAATCATAAATACATGGTGAACTTTATTAAATGCTTGTTCTGCATCAATTGAGATGATCACATGCTTCTTCTTCTTTACTGTGGGGAACTACATCGATTTTTTTCATGTTGAATCATCCTTGGATTTGCTAATGTTTTGTTAAGGATTTCCACTGAATGCCCCACAGAGAATTCGCCAGTGAAGTCAAAGGTGCCGTTTTCAGCAGCTTTCCCTGTGCCAGCCTGCTATGATCAGAATGCACTCCTTCCGCAAGCGCTGCCTCAAGGCAGACTTCCACTCACACCTCAGGGCTCAGGGAAGACAGCACGCCGTCCGCGGCGATTCCCCACTCACAGTTACTCAGTCTGGTTCCTGAGACTCTCCACTCTATTTTATCTCATCCTTTTTTAACTATTTTGAAACTATTTCTGTATGTTCACTAAATTTACCTGACTAAAACTCCTCCTAGGATGATTTTAGTCCACCTCAGTGCTTCTCCATGCTTGGTATAGGGCCCGGTGTAGAGCACTCAGTGAGTGCTTGTGGACTGAATAAAATAAGAGATAGGCATGTTAGGGAAGGCAGGCTTTGTCTCTCCAGGCTTCAGTGGTAAAGCCCGGTAGTTGGGTTGGTATTTCCCAAACAATTAACTCCCTTATCCCCTTTGCATAAGTGGAAGCAGTTCAGAAGCCACCATCCTTTAATGTTGGACTAATCTTCATGGAATGCCTTACCTTAAATATCCCTGGGAGAATCTGGGAGGACTTTACCTAGTGATAGGTAGGCTTTAAAGCATCAACAGAATTTTTCCTGGAGCTACATGGGAAAGGGTCTTAGAGAAAGGAAACAGCGTGGGAGTCTTATGAAATCTTTCCACGGTCCAAATTTTGGCATGATGTCCACACGCTTTCTTCTCCTACCTCATCTCTTCCTACTCCCTCACCTGTCAATTACACTCCCATCACACTCGACCACCTGTAGTTCTCTAGGCTTTTCTTTCCTCTGAGCCATTGTACATGCTATTCCCTGAACTTGGAATGCCTTGTTCCCTGATTTCCTTTAACTTGGCTAATTCCTGTTTGTCCCTGAAGTATCAGCTTAAATTCATCTCCTCTAGGAGGCCTTCCCTGGCCACCTGGCCCGACCCCCCTATTAGTACACACAGATCTAAGGAAAAGCTCTGAGACTGAAAATTTACTTCTGTAAGCACAGGGCAGAGAGAGACTGACCACTCCAGTCTGGTAATTAATAGTTTATTAAAGGAAACTTACACACAGGGCATGTCATGGGCAGCTGCAAGATGAAATGGATCCGCGCGCCCCTTGGCAGGGCCAGAGAATTATACAGGATATGGGGGGGCGGGGCAGGAAGATAGTTACGGGTGGTAGTACACAAATGCTACCTGGTATGGGAAACTCGTTCACGTGCTTGACCAGGTCAGGAAACAGTTTGTGAACCAATACATAGCAGGAGGCAAGAGAGGGGTGCTGATTTATGTTATCGATCATGTTATGCTATCAATTACAATCGGACAGTCTCTAAGGGGTGTTTGCAGAGAGCAGCCTCCGAGCTGGCCTGGGTCCAGGCTGTGGTGCCGACCGTGGTTGTGCCGTGGGATAGCCTCTCCTCCACACCCGGGACTGGATTCAGTGCTCTTTCCCCGTGTTTCCCAGCATCGTGAACTTACTTCCTTGCAGCACTGGTAGCACTGTGTTCTTTTTAGTCTTTTGCTGTATGTTTTTCATTAGATGTCTTCAAGGGCAGTACTGTGTCATCTGTTATTACCTGGGCCCTGAACAGAGCTTGGCACAGAGTAAACCTCTGTGCCAATAAGCATTTCCTCAGTGAATGAATGGATGAATGAATGAATCCCACAAGGATGCCAATTGCAAAGAAAGATTAAAAGAGCAGGTGGCTGGTATACGTTTTCTTTTCACACCCAGCATTCTCCTGGTGTGCAGCCTGCAGACGTGGAGGAAGTTGTCAAGAAGGGTGTGCAGACCCTTGTGATTGGCCGAGGGATGAGCGAGGCCTTGAAGGTAGGTATTGGTGAACATGGGCATCCTGAGGACAGTTGCCGATCTCTTGGCACTTGAGAGATATGTTCTTGTTGGGAATTCATCTCTTTATATCACGCACCCTCATTTTGCTGGTGAGCCGATGGACGGCCCAGCATAAAATAATGGCTGCATACTATTCTCCCCACCAGGGCAGGACTCTCCAGTCTCTACCTAGCCCTGGACCTGCATCGTTTCCAGTGTTCCTCAGAAAGCCCTCAATCCTGGAATTCCCCAGTCTCTACAAGTATCAACCTTTGGTTCTTTAGAATTTTACAGTACTTTATATTTTTATGGTAGATTTTATAATACTTTTTCTTTTCTTAGATTCATTGAAGTTGTTTTCCCCCTTTATGAAAAAATACTTACTTAATTGTATTTACACAAAAGAGTCAATGCAGAAATGTAGGGGGGGGGAAAGGTGAAAGGTCTCCCCTTCCCTGTCTCCACACTTGTGTATACTGCTCCAGTTCTCTACACAAATGCAAATACGTACACACTTACACGTACAGATGCACATGAATACACTTACGACCACACTTACATAATAGGTCACACTACACATATTGTTCTGTAACTTTTTATTCACTTACATGATTACACTATGGACAGCTTCTCACCTAAGTATATAGAGAGGTACCTTATTCTTTATGTAAATGCTCTAAAATCCACCTCCCTACTGATGAAGGTGCCATTTATTTATACTTTTCAGTTTAACCTAGTTTTTTCTCCATTAAAATAACTGCTATCTATAAAACTACATTATAAAATTGTCCAAACATTTAGAAAAGTGAAGTTGGGCATTTAAAAAAATATTTCAGTGCTTTTCTGAAGAGGCAAGTCTAATTAAAAAACATAAATAATATTAGGACAAGCCACAGTTGAGAATATCTGATATCAGCTGCCACTATTGAGACACTTCTGTACGAGGTCTGTCCGGAAAAAGTGCAGCCATTGTTAATATAACAAGAACAGTGTGCCATCAATGTAAACTGGTGCCAAGGAGAGTGGACAGGAATGCACATGTGTGAACAATGACTTCACTGTACTAGTCAGTGGGGGTGGTAGATGTTGAATGAGCATGTGTACTGTGTGGCTGTCACATTCAAAGTGACTGAGCAAATAGAGCATCACATTTTGTGTTAAGCTTGAACATTCCTCTGCAAAACTATTCAGATGATTCAGAAGGCCACAGCTCTGGGCAACTGGTGATTGGCAGCTTCATTACGACACATGCTCACTCATGCATCACGTCTTGTACGGAGTTTTTTGGCAAAACATCAAATCACCCAAGTGACTCAGCCCCCTATAGTCCAGATTTGATGCCCTGCAACTTTTGGCTTTTCCCAAAACTAAAATCACCTTTGAAAGGGAAGAGATTTCAGACCATGGATGAGATTCAGGAAAATACAACGGAGCAGCTGATGGCAACTGGGAGAACTGTGTGAGGTCCCAAGGTGCCTACTTTGAAGGGGACTGAGGCATCATTGTCCTATGTACAGTGTTTACTGTGTCTTGTATCTTCTTCAATAAATGTCTCTATTTTTCATATTATATGGCTGAAAACCTTCTGGACAGATCTCATAAATTCATTTACAAATATTTATACAGCACCTTCTATAGGTCAGATACTATTCTAGGCACATGGGACAACAAGAAAGACTGAGGACAAACATTCATGACTCTCATGGGTAATTTAAAAAGTAGACGATTTCAGATCATAGTAAGTTCTATGAAGAAAGTGGTGACCTATGAGGGGCTCCTCTAAAATGGGGTGGTCAGGAGCAGCCTTTCAGAGAAGACACTTGAACTGCAGTATACGTACACTAATTAACTCCATCCTCACACCAACCCTGTGATGTAAGTATTATTATCCCCATTTTACAGGGGAGGAAATTGGGGTTGAGAGACTTAAAATAGCTGGCTTAAGGTATCTTGATTGGTACAAGGCAAAGTTAGAATTAAGTCTCAGGTTGGACAGACTCAAACATTTAACATTTCCATGGTTTGGGAGCTGTACCATGCTAGACATTTTACATGCCTTTATCTAAATTAGTTCTCATACCAACCATGTGAGCTACGTGTTATTATCCCTATTTTCAGACATGGAAACAAAGGCTTAGAGAATTTAATTCACTTACCCAGGGTCACACTGCCAGCAAGGACTTAAATCCAAAGCTAACTCCAAAACCCTTTCTCTCCATTTCCATTTCATCTGAGCTTTATGCGTACATATCATGATACTTCTGTCAGCTTCTCGGAAGCCTTTTTCACTGCTTGGGGCCCACTGCCAAATTTTGGACCCAGGACATTCTGGATGATTGAGGAGTGACAGTTGTCCCTGTTTAGTTCTGTATATGTGCCTTGTGACAGAAAGGAAACACTGGGGGCCTCCCATACCACTTACTCATCTTTTTCCTTCTTCCCAGGTACCCCCATCAACTCTGGAGTACCTCGAGAAACAAGGCATTGACGTGCGGGTCCTCCAGACAGAGCAGGCAGTGAAGGAGTATAATGCCTTGGTTGCCCAAGGCGTCAGGGTGGGAGGGGTCTTCCATTCCACCTGCTGATGGAGCCTTAAGAAAATAAATTACTGCCCTGGCTGGTGTAGCTCAGTGGATTGAGCGCGGGCTGGGAACCAGACGGTCCCGGTTCGATTCCCAGTCAGGGCACATGCCTGGGTTGCGGGCCAGGTCCCCAGTGGGGGCCACGTGAGAGGCAACCATACATTGCTGTTTCTCTCCCTCTCTGTCTCCCTCCCTTCTCCTCTCTCTAAAAATAAATAAATAAAATCTTTAAAAAAGAAAATAAATTACTAAGCAATAATGCCTGTGACTACCACTCTGACCACTCTCCACGCCAGCCTCCCTAAGCATTTCTGAACAGCTGCTCATGCCAGGTCCTGAGCTAGGGAGGCTTTGGGATGCATGGGTGGCTAAGGCAAGGTCCTGTCCTTAGTAGAGGGGGGATGCTGAAAATCAGGAGAGGAGATGGACGTTTATCAAAGTTTAATAAAGTGGTGTTAGATCAGTATGAGAAAATGAAGGCAAAAATAAAGGAAAAAAATTTCTTTGAAGGACAAAGAAAAACTTCAGTGCATTAAAATCACATTGCAGTTGATGCTTTCGAATGTTTAGCCCTCAGGCTAACCAGTATTTTATATGCCAGGAACTGCTATAGACTGCAGAGAAACATTAAAAGTCTTGTCCTCATGAGGCGAATTCTAGTGGGGAAAATAAGCAAGTAAATTAATAAATACATAATGTAAGTAGACTCTGTTATGATGAAAAATAAAGCAGGATGAGAAGAAAAGGAGTGACTGGGCTAGTTCAGGGACAGTCTCTGTGCAAACGACATGAGCAGAACCTTGAACTCATTCCGAGAGCTTCAGTAACAGTGGAAGGAGCTCTTCCCGATACCCGGTTTCAGGCAGACTGTTCTACTAACTAAACCCGAGCCTCTCCAGACAGTTCTCTCTGGGCCTCCAATTCCCTCACTATTAAACGATGGGGCTGGACCAGATGCCCTTTAATAGTCCCTAATGCCACGGAGAGTCTTTGTTCTACCAACTGCCAGGTGGCCTTTGTGAAGCCTTGGAATGGAATGACAGAAGTAGAATAAGTTAGGAGCATCACCGTATTTTTCATCCCCTCCTCCCTCACCTCTTTAAAGAATGATGAGCATGAGCTTTGGTGTCACATAGACTTGACTTTGAACTCTGGCTTTCTGCCTGCCACTCAGTGGTTGGGCACTTATTTAATCCTTAGAATTTCACTGTTCTCATCTGTCAGACAGGGCTAATATTAGTCCCTAGAGTTACTGTAAGTATTAAATGGGGTAATTCATAGAAAGTCTTAGCACACTGCCTGGCATGTGGTAAGGATTCAATAAATTGAAGTCCCTGTTGTCATTATCTATTAGTGGGACTGCTGGGTAAAGCCAGTTAAGTTTCATTTTTATGGAGCCTAAAGGAACTATCTACTGTGTCTCATTTATTCAGCAATTTTTATGCCCATTTACTGAGAGTCTCTTACTAATTTTCTTATGACCAGTTATTGCTGGGCCCTAGGGGTACAGAAATTAATAAGTTGGTTCCTACCCTCAGGAGTTATAGGAAAAGGCACACAAACAACAAAGTTAGTGTGCCAATATTATAATAGTTACAAGGATGGACTAACTTATCCTATCATGATGGAGGAAAATGAGGGAAGATATTACTAAGGACATACTGCAACCTGAGTCTTAAAGAAGATGTTCATTTACTCACCAAACAAATATCTGGCAACACTTCAACTAGACAATTACCAGGCATGGTATTTGTCACAGCCATAACCAAACAAAATCGTCCTTGTTGAAGCAGCAACCTCAGAAAAGCTGACTTTAGTTTTCCATGGTCCTACCACTTGATTGGACCAGTTGGGCAATGACCTAAGGTAAAGGGAGCCAATCCACAGACAGAGCAGCAACTTAAGATGTGGTTTGGTAAGAAAAGATGAACTTAAACCATCATAATGGAAAGCAAAGGGACTTTTCCAAGCTCACCCAGCAATTGGCAGACCCGGACAGAATCTAATGCTGTCTTTTTTTACAATTTTATTGAGGTATAATTGACACATAACATTATATTAGTTTCAGGTGTACATGACAACGGTTTGATATTGGTATATATTGCGGAATGATTACCACAATAAGCCTAGTTAACCAGTCTTGTCTTTATAGGGCTATTTGCCAACATTTAAATGAGACAATATATATAAAATCCCCAGCTCTCAGGTTTGACACTCAGTTCCTTCTTTACATCCTTTATCTTTGGAAGTAGAATTAGTAGCAGAATAACAGGAGGAAGTACACAGCAAAGGGTCACAGGGCAACTCACATCCACAAAGAAGGGAGATAAGGATACAAGGCAAGAATTAATATTTATTAAATTTCAAGTCTTACAGCTGGGTCTTTATATATGTTATTTCATTTGAATGTCTTAGTGGTCCAATGAAGAAGTTGTTACTGTCTGCATTGGCATTTGGAGTTTTTATCTAAAATTTTAACTGTGAACGGGACTGTTCCCTAAACTTTCATCTTCTGCTTGCCCTGGTTAATTGTTTTTCTCCATCTAACCAAATATGTGTTCTTACCTGAAATTCCACCACTGGAATCACCCTTTTAGTGGAAGACACCATCTCTGTAAAAGTCCCCTCTGTTGGAGCGCACATTACCTGGGTCAGGTGAAACACCAAGACCCAAAGCTGTGTCTTAGTCTCTTTGCACCACACACCTCAGGAGGACGATGGGAGTGAGCGCCTCGCATACCCGCCACTCAGCCCAGAGCTCTGGGAGGTCCTGTTCGGTCCCTTTTCTGCAGCCAGGCATTTGTCAGATGACAGGAATTTTACAGGTATCAGTTTCCATCAGCTCATAAAGCCAGGCGCATACAAGTACATAGCTAGGATGTTTAATAAAATGCAGGCTGCTTTTCTATTGATGCAAATTTTCTTTCTATTTTTGGTCAAATGTAAGGTGAGACAGCCCCAGTGGGCGTTGAATTAGGTGTGGGTGTAATCAGTGTTCCTGAGTGAGTTGTCCCATGTTTAAGAGAACAGTACAAATTCTTCTTGAGATGGAAATATCTGGAAGTGAGGTCATTAAACCTTACATAAACGTGCTAATAAACAGTCCCTACTCCTGACCCTGCTCTATATAGTCAGTGCTGGAAATGTGCAGAACCTGGTGAGAAACTCTTTTTCCACTTGACACTATACTTAGTCCAGGTTTTAATTATTAAACCCTCTGGTTCGATTTGTAGGTTGCACAGTCCTCACTGCCCACTCCTAATTTCTTCCTGCTTGAGTGGTTCCTAAGGCAAGAAATCTGCCAGGTGCCAGGTGTGCATCTTTCTTCCCCATAATTCTGTTTTCTGAAGTCAATCATGTCAAAGCCAAATATAAAATCCTTTCAGAAACTGGAATCTCAGGGCTGACTTTTGCAGTTGTGCCATGGTACTAAGTTTGCTCTGGATTCTTACACTCATTCATCCTCTCCTTGCCTGTTGCGTGCTAGGAGCCATGCTGGGGATGCAACATAGACATCCTTACTGTTCAGGTGCTCGTGTGTTAGTTGGATGAAACAAACATTGAAATATGCAGCGATGATGCAGAACTTCCAAGCTGGCACAAACCTACTTGGAGATGTAATTTGTCTTGGAGTAATTTTAACGTTTGCTTTAATAACGAAGTTTTTTTAAATTGGGTTTTTACCTGAAAATGCAGATTTCTGGCCGTTGTGGAAGAACTGGAAGACTGAATACCACCAGGCCCACACTTACAAACAACTCAGTCGGGCTGCATAGCGACTGCCTCCTGACCGAGAACACACTCTAGGATTCTTCCGTCTCTATCGTCTCCCTGTAAGCCTCTCGACTTCTTTTTTCCAGCCTCCTTTTTGAGGGGTTTGTATCTGTGAATTTGCGATAAATACGACGCTTGAAGGTCTATGTGAGAAAAAGAAGCAACGCACCAAGCCCACACGAGACACGATAGGGTCTAGAGCACAGGTGGCAAACACAAGGCCCGCAGGACGAAGCGGCCCTCCACCTGTTTTATCCGCCCCGCACCTTGTTTCTACCCAGCGGCCGCGCCGAGCTCTGGCTTAACTGTTAAGGAGCAGTTACATTTATACAGTCCTAAAGTTACACTTGGCCCTTTGAAGGCAACCGCGAGGCTCATGTGGCCCCGGTGAAAATGAGTTTGACACCGCTGCTAGAATGAGGCTCAGTCCTGAAGAGCAAGAGGGAACCACAAAGGACAATCCGAAGAGCACATTCCAGGGCTCAGCAGGTCCGAAGGTCTGAGAGCGAGCACGGTGAGCGCAGGAAAGAACTGCAGGTGCTTCTCCACGGCTGGAAAAGTACAGGGAAGTGTCTGGGACTGGGAGTGCGCACCTAGAGACCACGGCAAGGGCATGAAGACCCTTTAAGAATAGCTCAGACTTTATCCTGGGGCCAGAAGTGATCCACTTAAAGTGGTTTGAGCAGAGGAATGATGTGAGGAGACCTGGGTTTCAGGAAGCTCACTCTGACAGCTGCGTGACGAATGGACTGACGGGGCAAAATCTGAGACAAGCTCGTCAGGGAGCCAGTGCCACGCCCGAGGAGAGATGCCGGTGGCTGTGGACAGTAACAGTAAATACAATGAGGAGGGGACTGAGTTTAGACTCAGGAGGCAGAATCTAAAGGACGTGATGGCTGTTTTTCTGTGTGAGGTGAGGCCAGTAGCAGAAACACAGTGACACACAGGTTTCTGGCTTTGACTGCTGGGTGCGTGACAGACTGCAGACCCAGACAGAACAACAGACTCCTGTTATGAAAACCAGAGTGCCCCAAAATCAGGAGGCCTGGGTTTCAGCCATGGCTTCAGCACTTAACTCAGTCGCTCCAGACTTGCACCTTCACTTGTAAAATGAAGGCGCCACACCAGGGTGACCTTTATGCGCCCTTCTGTCTTTGTAGTGTGTCATTTTTTCACTTCAGTGAGAAAGTGTGGAACCAGATGCAGAAATATCAAGATTCTCATATTTCATAGAACCTGAGAATTCAGTGTAAAAGGAATTTAAAAGGTTGAGCCCAACCCTTCATATATTTGAATTCCTTTGCAACAAACTTGTCAGGAACTTGTTCAACCTCTGCTAGAACACATCCAGCATGAATTCCTTATCTCCTAGTGCACTGAATTCTTACAGTTTTAAAACACTTATCCTGATACTAAGTTAAAATCTGCCCCTTAGGATAGCTCGACCTTTGGTGGAAAAAGTACTATATTTTGTGTTTTAAGACCTAAAATTAAGTCCTGGCTTTGCTTCTTAGGAGAAAGACATTACCTCAAAGCCCCAGTTTTGCTACCTGTAAAAGGATTTTATATAACCTGGAAGAATTTTGATAAAAGGGGTACTAGATATGAAAAATGACCCAACAAATTCGTCCCTTAGAAGGCTTTCCACAGCTGTGGCGTAAGCAGCTCCGCCAGCAGCCAGGGGCCTTACTGTGGCTGTCCATGGTCCAACCCCGCAGCATCAGGCGGTGCTCGTGTCCGGGCCACGTATCACTCAGCCTGCTTCAGCGTCATCTTATCTTCAAGGCAGGCGCTCTATTCAGAGCATCGACTGTGGTCACACAAGAGCCTACTGATGGCACGTCCTGAGATGCACAGAACAGACAAGCACACTAGCAAGTAAGCTCCCTGGAGAGAGAGGACCCCTCTTTCCTTATTCTCTAATGGTTATAACCTCCTGGAGCCAGGTTGCCTGGGTTCAAATCCCAGGTCTGATATTTACTAGTTGTGTGACCCAGGCCAAGTTACTTAATTCTCTGTCAATTGCCTTTATCAAATGAAGATAACAGTACTTACTTCACAGGACAGTTGTGAGGGCTGAATGAATTAACTGATGTAAAGTGACAACAACATGGCTGGATGGCTGGGCACACATGAAAGTGCCTTAAAACCCAAAGTCAAACATGCCTGCATTCAAGTTCCAGCTCCACCTCTGAGTAATTATACGATCTTGCCATTATTTTAATAAGATTTCTAGGTACCGAATATGATCAAGACTGGCTACCTATTCAGATTCTACCAAGCATTATTTAATCAGACCCATTCAATAACCCTTAAGGTAGAACTATTTCTATTTTACAGACTAGGAAACTGAGGCATAGAGTGCTGCAGATTTGAAGGCTCTTTTCCATATACCTCTCCTGAGGTGGTGGAGCTCAGGCCTCTGGAATTAAGTTAGATTTGAATGAATACAAGCTTAGTACTAGGAGCTACACAGTTTTCCTACCAGTGATGTAACTCTAAGTCTCACCTGGCTGTTGTGAGGATTATGTGACAGGTAAAGAACACAGCACAGGCCCTCACCAGTTCACTTCTCCGGAGGAGTTACTGTTCCTACACCCCAACTGCCCCTTTAACTCACACGCAACTCCAACACTGGACTCACCAGAGATGCTGGGAAGTGACTTTATTTCTTACGCTGTATCCCTCTTTCCCATAATCTTGGTTTTCTTCTAAAATTCAGCCTTTCTCTTCTATTTTGGGCCTAAGGATGGTGGCAGGCAAGATTAAGAATCTCCCTCAGAGATGAAAATGATTCCTTGTTCAGCTATCACTCCATCCTTGGCCCAGCTAATTGCCCAAGTTATAGAAGGAGCCTCTCAGCAAGATAATCTATGTTAGTTCAAGGAACTATCTATGTGAAAAGTAAAACTGTGAAAGCGGCTTTGGAGTTGGCCCTGGCAAACAGAATATTGCTTTAAGAAAAAAGATTATGGGGGACTTCCAGTCAAGATGGCAGCATAGGTAAACATGGCTTGCCTTCTCCCACAACCACATCAAAATTACAACTAAACTACAGAACCATCATTCAGAACTGACAGAAATTGAGCTGAATGGAAGTCCTACAACTATGGAATTAAAGAAGAAACCACATGGCTTTTCCCCCAGTGGCTTTTCCATACAAATGGCTTGACTGGTAGGAGGGGCAGAGATGCAGAAAAGGCTGATCTCACACCTGTGTAGCAGACAAAAATCAGCAGGGATAGCTCAACTTCA